>CAKNXH010002209.1:427175-510902 GCA_932178445.1 Andricus quercusramuli | reverse complement strand
TATATATATATATATATATATATATATATATATAGTATATATATATAAATATATATATATAAATAAATAAATATATATATATATATATATAGATTATATAATATTTTCACATAAAATTATTATTTAGTTTAGGTACTATTTAACAATAAACAAAGTTTCTCAAAAAAGGCATGTCCACTACACGCACGATATCTCCAATCAGCATCATCTGAAACAAATAAATCAGAAATTTTCTTAATTAGTATGACCATAGCTAAAAATCCAAAAATCGTGTTTTTTTGCTCTTTTTTTTTTGTTAATGTAACTATGATAAAATTAAAAAAATTATTAAACGCTTCGTCACTCTGTAGATATTTATATTCAGAATGAACGTAGAAAATTTGAAAGTTATCGTTTGAAAACTTTTTGAGAAACCGTGCGCGCAGTGCGCAAAAACGTTCTTTCGAGAAAAACGCGTTTAAAGTTTTCGGAACATAAAAATTGTAAGAGAAAGTTACTTGAACTTAATCAGCGATCACTGCTCCATTTAATATTCCTACTACTTGTTTTAATGAATCCTCCTGAATTGATAATTTATTCCACTTTATATCTAGCATTTTCTCTAAACGAAACTGCACAAAATGAAACAACGCTACGATGTTTATAAGCACTCAGCTCTCTACGCGCTTTTGCTCCAAGCTCTAAAAAGTATAGAAAGACTCCGAATTTCTGTGCAATTGAATTAAGTGATTGAAATACTTTCCGAACATTCCGTGAATATTTATGAACAAAGGTATGTGATCGTATTTTGCAATTTTTAAGCTTTAAGTGATATCACCCTTATACTGTGTGTGACACTGATTTAAATTTCCCGCTATTAATGCCCCTTAAGCCGCGCAGGCCCATTGAGAGCATTAGTTCTGCATTAGGTCGGTATGCAGCGCCGGGTGCTACCCTTTCTCGCAACTGAGATTAATCGCCAAGGATATAAGAAAGCTTCAGGTTGGAACAGCGAATTAACATCAAATGGGATTTTTTCCAACAACCTTCTACCTAAAACGGAATTGACAAACGATGCTTTATAATATAAATTTAAGCTACACCATATTATGAACATTCTGATAAGCTAAGTATTTAACGGGCGCAGAATATCATATAAATATAATACAAATGTACCATATTGATTAATAAACGGCTTTCAACAGTAAAAAGAAAAGACAGCGAATTAACTTGCGAGGGCGAGCCGCGAGGTCACCTGTCCGTTCAAATATCGTTTGATATCCGAGATGTTGGTTAGCGTTTTCGGACTTGACAAAATAAATAAATTTGTTTCATGTACACATTCGTGTTTAGGAATTTGCAGGGATTAAGGAAATTTCATTCTTCTTCTAATAATCTAAAGTCTAAGCCTAGGGCAGACCTGGTTTTTTCTCGCGGCCACTTGGACCAAGTCCTCAGAAAAAACTAGGTTTTTTCCGACAGTGTACTATGTGGGCTAGACCGCGAAATATTTGCGTCGTTTTCTGAACCTATTATATTGAGCTGCAGTTGGCAAATTGTCGTACGTAAACGAAAACACTGGAAAAATATCATGCACGATACGCGAATGTGCTAACCGCGCTAACAAACCGCAACATTTTCAACTGCACAAATCGGGGCCGTCTGAAACGTTTCCAATTGGAATGCATAATATTGCGCAATCTCCGCATGTGAATGCCCGCGTCGGCGCCTTTGTCCACACGCTGCTGGTGTTTTTCATGCGAGAGTCGGAAACGTCTCTCGCCCCTTTAGCTGAGAAACTGCGTGTGGCAGCAGTTCTAGGAATCTCGGGTGCATTTATCTGTATATTATTATTATTGATAGTATTGATTGATATTAAATCGAACGCGGTTCCCGGCCCATGCGCAGTTTGAAAAATTGCTTAGAGCAAGCGCGGTGATACAAGGCTGGGGCAGCCAATGAACGTCGATTGATAAAAAAAACCTGCCTACTCGCGATAGAGGTGGGGGCCCCTCCAGCCCTAGAATAACCGATCGTGTATGTTCCAAGTATTTCACCAAGTTATTTTTCTTCCAAATGATGACATTGAATTATTTACAATCTCAAAGTGTTTGACCTTGCTTTATTTACGTGTGGTGTCTAGCTTCGCCAAAAATATTTGCCTCATTTTCAATCAATTTTAATTAAGAGCGTATCATTGTATTACGTAATTTATTCTGAACATATAACAATATAACTCTTCATAATTATATTTAATATTATACAGGAGATTTTAATTACATTAAAAAAAAATTTAGTTTGTAAAATGAATATTTAATAAGAACTTCACTACTTCCTTAATGAAAATTTTTCATTAAAACGATGCTGACAGAAGAGATAAGTCTTCTGATAAGTGAAACTGACATTTTGTACTTTAGCAAATGTTTTATAATGTGAATTATTTAAATTATAATTATTCGTACAATTTTGTATATGTGCTGGAATCAGAAAGTTTTTTCTAGACCTTATTAAAACGTTACGTTGAATGTGAACTTCATTGAACGTATTGGGAAATTTCTTTTGATCACTATAGTTTACCAATCCTTTTTTATAATTTCATAATGAACTGACTTAATACGGAATTTTAAATGTTGTCGTTTGCTTCGACGTATGTTGGGATTGACGCCGACTGATAGTTGTCGCCCTTTCCGGTCGGAAAGTATGAATTGTCAACAAAAAAATGCAATATTTAATACTTAAACCAAACAGAAATGATTTTATATAAAAAATAGTTGAATTTAACGAAAAAAGATGATTTTTGAAAAAGTTATGTGAATGTTCAATATGCAAATATAAATATACAACAAAAAAGATGAATAAAAACCAAGAATGAAATTATAATAATTTCCAACCAACTATTTAAAATTACTTTCAATTAATAAAAAACGAACATTCAGATCTGTAAATTAATTTTTTCCTTCTAAAAATTTTTCTCTACATTTATGTCAATGAAGTATTGGTCGAAACTTAGTGACTTTTCGTTAATGGCGATGTAGAGAATTTGCTTAGGAAGCTTAATTTTGAAATTTCGATATGCATCTAGTCCGTCATCACTTGGATGTGGCATAAAAACTGATACGCTACAGTTGCTACTCATAAAAATTCAAGACGAGAAATTGATCATCAGAATCAGATCATTTTAATGCGCAATTTCTGGATCAAATGAGAAATCCGCAATCTTCATATAAGCGTTGCATATAATTTTGATTCAATTTCCTGATCAAATTGATCAACCGGAATTACTTCTGGGCACATATGTAACATCTACATGCTCTGTTTCGAAGTTCTCGCTGAATCTGTATTTGTTTCCTAATGGAGCGTCTCTTGCTTCATCGGGTTCTATTGGCCTATGAAAGCCGTTGGATGTGTTGATTATTGCTCGATTTCCGGTTGGACCAGGAGGTTCATATAGTCCACGTAAAAACGTGTGAGAACTACTTTTTCGTTTTTCCACTATTGCATAGGCGTTACCACTCTTAACTTCTGATAACAGAATTAGTATTCCGACTGGCTCCTTAGTGATTTGACCGGTTTCATCTCTCAAATAAACTCCTGAACCAGGAAGAAAATGATATAATTTCATTTCAAGTAGCCGGTCCTGATTGTGGATGGGGCGAAATCGGCAATTGAGAAGATCTTTAATTTTAAGTGAGAGTACTTTAGAATAAGGAGCCTTGCAAGGAGAAATGGGCCTGACATGTAGAGACGGCCCGGCAGAAACAGAAGGTGCGGGCTCTTTTGTGAAAAACTTATTGATTGGTTTATCACTTCCTAATGGTATGTCCTTTGCTGGGTCCACTTCCATAACAAGGTTTTCGGATGTGTTTATTTGCGCTCGGAACCCGTCTGGATGAGAATCTGATAGTGCATATAGTGGACGTAAAATCGTATGACCACTACCTGTTTTCTCCACCATTGCTACGGCGTTACCAGTTCTAACATCTTCAAACACAACTTGTGTTCCGGTTACCTGGCCGCCGATACCATTGAATGAATTTCTCTTATAAATTCCCGAATCAGGAAGAAAAGTATATACTTTCATTTCAAATTTTTGGCTTTCATCTTTTTTGAGAGCAAATCGCCATTTGTGAAGATCATCAATTTTAATTTTTAGTACTTTATCATAAGGTGGCTTGCCAGAAGAAGCCGTGGGCCTAGCAGGAGCAGACGTGGGCCTGACATGAACAGATGACTCAGCAGCAGCATGTTGAGAAGACCCGCCAGGGCCAAAAGACATGGCAGGAGCCGAAGCCATGCCAGGAGCAAAATACATGCCATGAGCAGCATACATGCTAGGAGGATGCCCCATGTCATAAGCAGGAGGATTATCGATGTCATGATACTCCCTATCAAGAGAATGCTCCCTGCCAGAGGAAGAACCAGAAGTGAAACCAGGAACCAAATCGCCATGAGGATATCTCTCGAAATGTGAACTCGACTCTGGAAAAAGAATATATATGTTATATATAATATATTATATACAACAAACATTTAACACAAATTACATCCAAGAAATAAGAAAATAATGACTCAACTAAAATGATGAATCTTCAAAATTCAAGATTAATTTTCCACCAAACGGGTGAATTTTTAGATGAAAACATTAATTTTTTATTAAAAAAGGAATTTTCCACAAAATGGGTACATTATTTACCAAATAGTTGAATCCCGATCAAAATAAAGAATTTTTAACAAAGTAATTGATGTTTCAATGAAGTAGATGAATTTTCACCCAAAATAGATCAATTTTGATCCAGATCGTTAAATTTCCAACCAAACTGTTTTGTTGAAAATTCTTCCCTTCGGGCGAAAATTAATTTGAAAGATTAATTCAAGTTTTGAAGATATCAAAAAAGGTCGAAAAAGAAACTGAAAGATTGCAAGAAGCTAGGAGATTCTACTCTAATTGTACTCCAATTTCCTCGCGAGAATTCCTTAACACGATTTACTTTCGAATTTCATCGGATTTTTCACGAAGAGTCTTAAAAGACAAAACAAGTTACCAATTTCTCGTCTGAAGCAACATTTTTAAACCGTTCTCTGGCCGGAGTAGCCGACCGGATACCGGCCGGCATTAAAGCCTTTTCATGCTATCAACAAGTGACGATCACCTTAACAGAATACTCCGGGTATAACCCTCGTAACTCCCTTATAAGGTCTTTATACCTCTCTTTGTTGCATTGTGCCTTTGTATGTAGGTTGTTCCCGCATGAGTTGGACAACTAGATAGTATGTGTCCTAGGTGCTCAGGGTGTTCATGACATGCACTGCAGCTAACATCGGGGATGTCTTGGCTCAAAATGTGGTGACAATATGGTAGAGTAGAAATTACACCATATTGACATGACAAAATAAAGCCATCCGAGCCCGACTTCAATCCCGGTGATGAAGGAAAGCATACGTCAGCTCATACGACATTTACTGATCCTCCACAATTCTGTGGAAGATGCCGTGCATCCTCTTGTCGAGGAGCTGTTCGCCGAAGTTTTTCTTCTGTGCTTTCTTAATCCAGGATACGATTTGATGCATTTTGCTCTCCCCTGATATTGAAATCAAGGCTGAGTGTTTCAGCATGGAACTACTCCAAATGAATAGAGTACTACTGGGACGGCCAGCATGTTCGTCGCAGATACTTTGTTCTTCGTCGATAGTTCGGAAGACCATATCTGTCGGATGAGAGGTTTGCATCTGCATCGGAGAATATTCTTTATAGACGTTACGTCCTGAATGCGGCTCTGTGGTACGCCCAGGTATGTATAGGTCTCTCCAGCGCAAAGGTGTCCTATATCGCTTCTGTCGACGAGCTCAGGATCTTCGGGGATGCCGTTGAGTTTTCCTTTCTTCAAATTAACCTTGGCGCATTTCTCTAACCCGAACTCCATTCCAATCTCTTGAGTGCACTCTGTGACAATTTTTAGAGCTAGATGTAGTTTCTCTTGATTTCTAGCATAGAGCTTAAGATCATCCATGTAAAATACATGAGTTACCTTATGCTTTCGATTTCCAGGTTTGCCGCAGAGGTACCCTTCGGAATGGCGAAGTGCGAGAAATAGTGGCAATAATGCGAGGCAAAAGAGGAGAGGGCTCATGGTGTCGCTCTGCAACACACCTCTCTAAAAGGTGATACTGTTAGTGATCACACGATGTTTTCCAGATGAGATAGTAAATCTGGTTTTCTAAAGTGGCATTAATCTCTCTATACACCTCACTATGTGTGGATGAACCTTTAAGCTTTCCAACAGACACATGATATGTCTATGGGAGGTTGAATCAAAAGAGTTTCGGTAATCAATCCAGGTCATCGATAGAGATCGTTTATAGGATGCTGCGTCTTTACTGACACATTTGCCGATGAGCAGGTTCTCCCGACATCCTGCTACGCCTTTCTTCGAGCCGCGTTGTTCATACATCTCTCGCACCACAGAGCATGCAGTCGTGACATGTAACCTTCTCGTTTAGGGACCATACTGGTATCGTAGCTCTCTAGCAGGCCGTCATTGAGTCAATCCGTCGACTTAAAAGTAACAAGATTCTGCCGGTCAATCGCATTGACTCCGTCTTGATTAGCTCTCCCAACTCTAGGGTAGCCGGCATTGTTGTCTGACCCATTGTCGGGAGCCCTGCGCGTTCGATTGTTTTGAACCGCACTTACTACAACTATGTTTGGTGTTCTCATTGTTCTTCTCACGAGCAGCTGGGGACAAGGGTTCGTCCATCCTCGCAGAGCCTCGCAATAGGATAAGGCTGTATACTCTAAGAGGTCACCCAGTATCCCAGAGCCACCGTTTGAGACACCTCACCTAGGTGCCATTCAGCTTTCGGCACGGTTGTTACGTCTTCGCTTAGGGGTTATTCCTTCGGGACCATTCCTGGACAGGCACCCTCTCTCAGCAACCCGAAGACGCGTTCGGTGGTCATAAAATTTGAGGAGGAATGTCCATCAATCACTGTCGAAGAGGTGAAAAAAGCACTTAGAGGCATGATAAAACTTTCTCGCTGCTGGACCAGATTGTATCAAGAACTTCTGGTCGAAGAAGTTTACTTTTATACACCAACATTTGACCCGCATATTCACCTCATATTTAAAATCTGAGATGGACATTCCGCAGTGGCTGGTGTTAGGACGCACTATACTCCTGCCAAAAAAGACAACTTGTCCAACCCAGAGAATTACAGGCCAATAACTTGTTTAAACGTACTGTATAAGATCTTTACAGCAGTCCTAAACAACAGAATTGTTCAACGAATTGAGCCTGTGTGGCGAGAGATGTGGGAGCTCATGGATATGAGTGTGAGTAGACATCTTGATACTGAAGAGACCAATACATACCTGGACGTGCCTCAAAGCTTGCCGTCCCGATTCTACTCTACTCATTTGGGGTGATTCCATGGTCGAAGAACGAGATTAAGACCCTTGATATCACCACACGCGAGATCATGCATATGCATAAAAGCTTGCATGTCAGTTCGTCAGTTCCACGATTATAAATTTCACGTCATCAAGGCGGACGCAGACTTCTGAATCTCCATTGTCTCTTCTTAACTGAATTGTTCCAAGTATAGCTCACATCATTGCGAATGCCAGAGATCCTCTTCTAAAAATGGTCAGAAACCACGAGATGACTGGCGAAGGAGCGTTCCTTTGCAAAGCCGTGGAGCAAGCGGCCGAGACTCTTGGCGTAAATTTGAACATCAGAAGAGAGGAGAGTGAATTAGTCCATCTAGATGCTTCACTTCTAAAAGCCGGAGTCAAGAAAGCAGAGGTTGAAAAATTTCATCAACAGCTACTCGACAAGAAAATGCACGGAAACTTTCACAGATATGTAGAAAAACAGTCCTTGTCGGCCGAGCAAACTTTTTCTTTTCTCTGTTCATCAGGGCTCAATTCAGGTACAGAGGGTTTTATTATCGCATGTCGGGACGGTGTCATTTCCACCGTTGCATACTGTGACCGCATTTCATGTCAAGAAGTTCGTCGCGATAGGTGCAGCGCGTGTCATGCACACGCTGAATACCTAGAACACATAATATATGTGTGTCCCACCCTCGCGGGAACGACGAACGCTCCAAGGGACATAGAGTCAATTGTCCAAAACGAGAAGTCCTATATGTTCTGGAACTAAGATTTTCGGACAGCAGTCTCCGTTGCACACTGGAGGCCTGACGTCGTTCTCCAAGACTTCGAGAAACGAACTAAATTCGTAATAGAATTCTCGGCTCCGTCCAAATACAACAACGCTGCCAACATCATGAGCTCACAAAAAAGTATGCAGCCCGCCATACACATCGATAATTATAGCATTGGCGTATAAGATGGGTTACATACTTTTCGGTAAGCCCCAGCGTGAACGCCCTGTCTATAATGCCTGGATTATATACTTTTTCTATAAGATATACTCATAGAGAGTTATGAATAATTAAGGTGATCCAGAAAAGAAATGCGAAATTAATTTCCTATAGGTATAATTATGTATTTCCAAGTTGGAATTCAAAATTTGTTTGGAAGATCTTCGATGGCCAACGATTTTGATTTTTTTTGTAACTCACAGCAATTTTTGCTTATTTCAAAAAATTATTTTATACTTACGCATTGGCCCACTTTCTACTAGCATCCTGGCTGAATGTGCCAGGCTTGATGGTCCTGGTGGTGTAGGTATAACTGTAAAATATAATATAGTGATTTTTATTCAAGAATTTTTTCAACGAATCCCAAAAATTTGCTGATGTTCCAAACTAAAGTTATCTCAAATGTAATCCCAAACTTATTTCATATGAACCAAGGTGCCAAATTTCGATGCAGTAAATGCAGTTTGAGAATCTAGACACCCTGGATTACTTTTAACGCAATCATTTAACCAAATTTGTAGTCCTTCAAGCTCTGCACTCACGCGAGCATATATCGTCATAAATTGTTCTTTCCTATTTACTGGAAATTATGTTTGACAAGACAGAAGAGTTTAGCGACAAATATTCTATAAACATAGTGAGAGTAGAGTGAATGACGCCTGAAACTAAAGACCTTGAATACTAATGGGCCCAAGCAGGGAACTTGACATAACAACCTTGTGAGGCTCTGTACTTGGAGTGATCGCTAGAGAGATTGATCAACAACCTCTGTCGGAGCAGTGTTGTGGAACAAACTTGTCATTTTAATAAATAACGCGAGAATTTTGGATTAATCTAAACAATCTATAACCTCTACCTCACATTTCTCCACCCTTACCGAGTGGACTTAGAGCCTGGGTGACTTCAGAGCCTCAGTGGCTCAGTTGGTATCAAATTTTTCATTTCAAATTCATATTTTTTCGTTGAAAATTAAATCAATCGTTTGAAAGTCAAACTAATGTGTGAACATTCATTTTACTGGTTTAACATGGTTGAAAATTCGTTTTTCTGTTTCAGGTTAATTTTTCCAACTGAGAATTTAACTATTTCATTTTTGGTTGAAAATTCAAGTACTTTGATGAAAGTTAAACTGCATTGTTAAACTGCCTTGCTATGCTCTCAAGTCAAGAATTTTGAATTGTCATTCTTCAAAATTGTTGAACTTTTAATTCCAGCCCGAAAGGCATCTCAGGGTTGCGTTGGGAAGAAGAGCAGAGAAGGAACGGAGGGGCAATCGATGGCTATTCTGACCGCGCGAGGTAACTCGAGTGCATCGAAAAATTCGAATTTCGATTTGTGGTCATCAATCCCCCCCACATTCCCGATGTGTTCAATTTCTGTACAAATAAATTCCTTACTTCATTAACATCGGTCAACAATAATCCGTGCCCTCGGGCTTTTGAAATTAACATTAGGTTTTAGACGGGAAAAGCTCGGTTTTCGAAAAAATAAAAAAAGATGTACTTTTTATTAACCTTTTTAAATTAAAATTTGGAAATAGTTTAAACCATTTTTATTTGTTAAGACAATTATGTCCCTGTTAATCGTATAACTTTTTTCCCTGAGTTAATTCTAACATGAAATTGCATACTTTATAATGTTTTCCATATCCCAAATAAATAAAAAAAGCGAAGGTGAGACTGAAAATCCCGAGGGTGCCGATCATCGTTTTTGCCATAAATTATCATAGATTTCGACAAATTCCAATAAATTTCCACAAATTTCGTAAATTTTCATGAATTTCCACAATTGATAGAAATACATTTTATTTTATGTGTCAAAACGATGTTATCGAGTTTACTTCAAAAACGGAAAAAACTACCGCATCTTATCCAGAGAAAAAATTCGAAATTGATTTCCCATGGGCATATGTATTTTTTCAGTTAAAATTCAAAACATGTTTCAAAGTGCTTCAAGGGCCAAGGATTTTGATTATTTTTTTCAAATCACAGCAATTTTTTCTTAGTTCAAAAAATTATTATATACTTACATACTGGCGTTTGCATCGCATGCTGACTTGAATAGAAGCCTGGTCGTGGTGTATCTGAATCTATAAAATATAATAGAGGAATTCCTATTCAATAATTTGTAAAAAGAATCCCAAAAATTCGCTATTGGTCCAAACTAAAGACAGCTCAAATGTAATCCCGAAGGCAGTTAGCCTTAACCAAGGTACTCACTTTCGATGAGGTGAATTTATTTTGAGAATCTAGACACCCTGCATTATGTACCTTTAGAGTATTATGTTATTTGAAATGGTTGGAAGTGTGGGATTTTTGTCACGCATACATAACAATAACTTGAACTGATTTTAAAATTTACCCGTGAATTTCTACACATTTCCATTAATTTCGCCCATTTCACAAATTCCAATAAATTTCATAAATTTTTGAAGACGAATTTGTTAAGAAACGTGTTTTTCAGATTTATTTCAAAAACGAGGAAAGCTACAATTTTTTTTTTCGTAGAAAAAATTGCGCAATCAATTTTCCTATAAAAGTATGAACTTTTCAATTTAAACTTCTTAACTTATTTCAAAGGTCTCCAGGGCCAACGCCGTTTAGCCAGAACAATTTATTGGCTGTTTACAAAATTTATATTAGTTTAAAAAATGATAATATACTAACGTAGAGTTCTAGGCCTTGGAGCTGGAGTGCCAGGATTGGAACCAAAGTTGTGTGATTGTTCGGGCTCTGTTGATATTCTTCGTAATACTGGCTCCGGATGAGTTTCATCTGTAAAATATAATATTTATAATATTAAATAATATTGTTCACAAAATTTTTATTGAAGAATTTCCTAACAAAGTAACCCAAAAAAATTTGAAATCAGCGATCAGTAGATTTAAATGAAGTTCTGGTGGAACCTACTGAAAATTAATGTTTTCAGAATTAATTTACGAGAAATCTACGAGAAATTTCGGACATGCAGAGCATTTTTCACAACAGCCCTGCCAACAGTTGTATAGCAAGCAGGCTTGAGTTTTCCTTTTATACAAGAACACTTGGCATTTCCATCATAGCATACCGTGACCACACTTCATTTCAAGAAGCTCCCAGCGATAGGTGCAGAGCGTGTCATGCACACGCTGGGTACCTAGAACACATACTATATGGGTGTCCCACTCTCGCGGCAACGACGTATATCTGCAGACATAATGCGGCCCTAAGAGTGCCTTACTACCATCTTGGTCGCTCTTACGGCGTTGGTCGCGACTCTGCCCTGCTGAACGCACCAAGGGAGAGAGAGTCAATTGCCCAAAACGAGAAATGCCACATTTTTTGGAACTGCGATTTTCGGACAGCAGTCTTCGTTGCATACTTGAGGCCAGACATCGTTCTCCAAGACTTCGAGAAACGAACTATATTCGTCATCGAAGTCTTGGCCTTAAAAGAGAGCTGCAACGACTGTACCCAAAATATTCTGTACAAGTAATTGTCCCTGTGATAGGTGCTCTCGGAAGTGCGAAACTGTCACTGGTTCGTAACCCCAAAGTCATCCGCGCGAGGGTTTCGCCGGCCTATCGTTGTGACTTCATCGTGCCCTGTAACCATTCATCTCGCGGATATGAGACGTGGCCACAAGTATAAATTACTGCGGTTCTACTGGAAGCCAGTTACTTAAGGCCAATAGAACCTTAATTAAATAAAGTTCCTTTCCAGTCTAAAAAATAACATATATAACAATCACTTTGTACGTAAGGGTTTAGATTATTTTATAATATTTGAAAATGAACTTTTTTTTCATCTAACTTGAACGCGAGTGCGAGGTAAATAGATGATCGAGTGCGAAGCGCGAGATCCAACAGTCGTGCGCCCTAGGCGCGCTCAAACTTGCGAGCGAAGCGAGGCGCGCGCAAAGCGTTTTCGGGTTTACTTCAAAAACGGAAAAAGCAACAGCATTTTATTCAGAAAAAAATGCGAAATTAATTTCCTAGAAGAATATTTATTTTTGAGTTAAAATTCCAAACTTGTTTCAAAGGTCTTCATGGGCCAACGATTTTGATTGTTTTTTTCCCAATCACAGTAAATTTTTCTCAGTTCAAAAAATTATTATGTACTTACGCATTTGCCCACTTTCTATTGACAGATCTGCTAAATGGTGGAAGTTTGGTGGTGCTGGTGGTGTAGGTATAACTGTAAAACATAATATAGGGATTTTTATTCAAGAATTTCTTCAATGAATCCTAAAAATTTGCTATTGCTCCAAACTATATTTATCTCAAATGTAATCCCAAAGTTAGTTCATATTAACCATGGTACCAAATTTCGGTGCAGTTAATACATTTTGAGAATCTAGACACCCTGCATTATTTTTACCGGGATCATTTAACCAAATTTGTACATTGTCAGAATGACAGTAGAGTGAATGACTCCTGAAACTAAAGACCTCGGATGCTAGTGGGCCCACTAGGAAACCTGACATAACAACCTTGTGAAGCTCTTCACTTGGGGTGACCGCTAGAGTGATTGATCAACAACCTCGGTTGGAGCAGTGTTGTGGAATGAACGTGTCATTTTAATAAATAACACGAGAATTCTATATCAATCTAAACAATCTATAACCCCTACCTCACATTACTCCGTTCCTCACCGAGCAAGTCACGCCTACCCCGAAAGCGAAATGGCCTAATGATCTAATAATAATAAAAGAGCCTCGGTGACTCAGTTGGTTATACGCTCGGACTTTACCTTGGAGGTCCGGGGTTTGATCCCTGCGCCGGTACCTCTTGAAATTTGTTCATGTACCTTTACCGAGGTTTTGGTGGTTCGGATACCACCTTAAGCTGTAGGCCCCCCCATCATGCACTTGACTGCAAGCCAGTCCGTGAATGATGGGGTAAAGACCAGACTTTGCCTAATATGTCACTCTCATCAGATCACTTAATTGCATTATAATAATGCGTCCGCAACTGATAACATATACTGGCACAGCCCCGTGCATAGTATTTGAAAAAAATCCAGCTCTAACCAAAAAATGCCTTCGACATATTGGGCTGCAACCATCTTAACACTGAGAAATTCATTTTTTATAACAGCTTTGGCTAGAAATTAATTGCTTCTAGTAAAAAATTCAACTATTATATTAAATTAATTTTCTAAATTTTTTATCGAAAATTTATATTTTTTCGTTGAAAATTCAATTAATTGTTGGAAAGTCAAACTGATGTGTAAATATTTATTTCATTGCTTTAACATATATATTACAAATTCTTTTCTTCAATTAGAAAATTAATTTTTGGACTGAAAAAGTAGCTATTATAATTTTGGTTTTGAATTGATTGTTTCGTAACTGTTTATGTTCTAAAGTCAAGAATTTTCAATTGTGAATCATTAAAATTGTTGAACTTTGAATTCCAACCCCAATGGTATCTCAGGGTGAGGAAGAAGAGCAGAGAAGGGACGGAGGGACAATCGATGGCTATTCTGACCGCGCGAGGTAACTCGAGGGCATTGGAAATTTCGACTTTCGATTTGTGGTCATCAATCCCCCCTCCCCCTCCCCAATCCCGATGTGTCCAATTACTGGAAAAAGAAATTCCGTACTTCCCAAGGCTTTTGAAATTAACATGGGGTTTTAGATGAGAAAATCTCGGTTTCCGAAAAAATAAAAAAGAATTACTTTTTATCAACCTTTGTGAATTAACATTTAGTCAGCTCTTAAGGAATGTGCAAGAAATAATTTTCACCCAATGACTTTTAATTTTTACCCCCCCCCCCCCCCTTGTGTTGTGATAAGAATATGCCTAAAAAAATGCAAGATTCATTTGTTCATTCGTTCATTTGTTAGAACAATTATTCCCCTGTTAATCGTATAACTTTTTTCCTTGAGTTATTTTTATAATTGTTGCCATATCCTAAATAAATAAAAAAAGCGAAGGTAAGACAGAAAATCCCGAGGGAGACGATCAACGGCTTTGCAATAAATTTTCATAGATTTCCACAAATTCCAATAAATTCTCACAAATTTGGTAAATTTTTATGAATTTCCACATTTGATAGAAATACGTTTTTTTGTATGTGTAAAAACGATTTTTTCGAGTTTAAAAACGGAAAAAATACAGGATTTTATCCAAAAGAAAAAAACGAAATTGATGTATTTTTTTAGTTCAAATTCAAATCGTATTTCAAAGGGCTTCAAGGGCCAAGGATTTTGATTCTTTTTTCTAAATCACAGCAATTTCTCCTGAGTTCAAAAAATTATTATATACTTACATACTGGCGCACGCATCGTCTGTAGACTTGAAAAATAGCCTGGTCGTGATGTATCTGAATCTGTAAAATATGATGTAGGGATTTTTATTCAAGAATTTTTTTGAAGAATGCCAAAAATTTGCTATTGGGCCAAGGTAAAGACAGCTCGAATGTACTCCCAGCGTTAGTTAGCACTAATCAAGGTACCCAATTTTTATGAGGTAAACTTATTTTGAGAATCTAGACATCCTGATTATGTATTTTTAGAGTATTATGTTATTTGACATGGTTGAAAGTATGAGATTTTTGTCACGCATACATAAGAATAACCTAAAACAAGTGATGAGCTAATTTCTGATCAACAAAAAATTATTGAAAGAAAATTTTCTGTCAAAAATTTTAGTGCGTAAATAGTCACTTCATGAACTTGATCATTATGTCTTTTGAACTTTCTGCAAACAATGTTGGCTAAATGCAAAATCAAAGACACTAGAAATGCCTTTGTACCAAGTTGCAGAAAAATGTGTGCACCATATTGGATCCGTCATTTCGATTTTTTAACTTTTCATGATAAGTTTGAA
The DNA here is from genome assembly GCA_932178445.1 of Andricus quercusramuli. Taxonomy (NCBI): domain Eukaryota; kingdom Metazoa; phylum Arthropoda; class Insecta; order Hymenoptera; family Cynipidae; genus Andricus; species Andricus quercusramuli. The sequence continues at coordinate 495,724 of CAKNXH010002209.1, read as the reverse complement.
GTCATCGACACCAAAACTCCCCTCATTCCAATAAGTTTCAGACACATATTATAATATTAATATATATAATAATATATTTTGAGAACACCTTCGGACCAAGTTATATGTAGATGCTAAAAAAAAACATTTTTTGCCACTTTTATTGGATTCTGGCCCACTGTGTGGCTGCTAGCAGAGCTTCAGTTGGGTGTTCTGGCTTCAAAGATGAGCCACGATGGATGAAGTATTTGCTTAAAGACTATTTTCTAGTGACTTTTAAATGTAAGCAGAATAAGCACCTACGACAAACTTTGGACATGCACTGTATTTTTAAAAACAACCCTGCAGGAATGTTGTATCTCTAGAGGACCAGCAAACTTCAAGAAGCCAAAGAAACACACAAATTTCGAGCGCAATTCATACGTCCAACCGAACGTCACCGAAGTTACCAAAAGCTACTAGTAAATTACCATAAAAATCTTAAATTGAACAAATTTCAACAAACGTAATATATACATTTCTATACATTTCAGAAATGATAACCTAAACTACTGCGTATGCGTCCAGTGGATCTGTTATTGAAATTTACAAATGAATTATCTACACATTTCCATTAACTTCGGCAATTTTACTAATTTCAATAAATTTCATAAATTTTTAAAAACAAATTTGTTTTTGAAGAAACCGGTTCTTCGGATTTATTTTGAAGACGGGGAAAGCTACAACATTTTGGTCCGTAGAAGAAATTGCGCCATCAATTTTCCGATAAGAATATGTACTTTTCAATCTAAAACTCGAAACTTGTTTCAAAGGTCTCCAGGGCCAACGCCATTCAGCGAGAACAATTTATTGGCAGTTGAGAAATAAAATTTAGAATTTTTTCTGAGTCCCAACAATTTTTCGTTCGTTTGAAAATGTATAATATACTAACGTAGGGTTCTAGGCCTTAGAGCTGGTGTTCCGGAATTTGAACCAATGTTGTGGAATTGTTCGGGCCCTGTTGATATTCTGCGTAATACTGGCACCTGATGAGTTTCATCTGTAAAATATAATATTTATAATACTAATTAATATTCTTCACAATATTTTTATCACAGAATTTTTTAACAACGAAACCCAAAAAATGTGAAATCAGCGACCCCAAAACTCCCCTCATAACAGGCGCAGAAGAAGGATTTGTAAAATTTACAACATGATCAGTACAAATATGAACATGACATTTTAGAAGATTTAAAAAAAAGTTCAGTTAAATGTATTGATTTTCTGTAGATTTTACCTAACTTCCAGCAAAATGTACAAGTTTGTGGAACACGCCGTGTGCAATATATTTTACTGAACGCTATGTGAAATGCACAGAAAATCAGTAGATAGTAAAACTTCGTAATTTATTTCTTCAAGTTCTTCTTGATTTGTATGCCGATGACGTATTACATGCCTTATAAAAATGTTAGGACGCGCAAAGTACCTCATTTATGAACAATCGCTTTTTGCAAATAATAATAATAATTAATAATTTGTATTAACACAGTTAGACACAGCTTTCTCTTACCAATGCAAACATACCTAAAACTTATTTTTCATAAAAATGTTAATTATTTATCTTTTTAGTTTGGACAGCAGTATGAAAATTTCTACTTTTTAAGTCAACATTTGGAACTTGTTTCAAAGGTTTCCAGCGGCCTACGCCGTTCAGCGGGAACAATTTATTGGCGGTTAAGGAATTAAATTTGGATTTTTTTCTGAATCCCAGCGATTTTTTGTGATTTCAAAAAAATCTTGACATACTAACCTGGATCTGGTGTTCGATTGACTCGTATTCTACGCTGCTGCTTCCTTGGTGTTTGAAGTTTATATGACTGATCATCACTTCCATCTGTAAGATATACTATAGGGATTTTTATTAAAGAATTTTTTCAACCTTCCCCAAAAATTTTCTATTGCTCCACAACAAAGAGAGACCGAATGTAATCCCAAAGTCAGCCAATATATAAAAAAACCGATGTTTGCAAATTGCGAGTATGTAAATATATTTTGAAAATCGAGACTTTCTATCAATCGTAAATTACCATAAATGCCTATACCTTTCCACAAATTTCCATACATTTCTCAAATTCATAAAATTTATGAAAATTTATTAAATTTGTCGAAATTTATCAAATTTATTGTAATTTATGATTCTTTACGGAAATTCATGAAATTTACTGTAATTTATGATGCTTCACGGAAATTTATGGGCAAGTTTTCATAACAGTTCTGCTGGACGCATGCTGCTAGGAAAGTGATGACTTAGCGGAAGAATTTTAAAGAGAAGTGAAATTTTATTTCGAAGCTATTACGCATGGTCCCAGAAGAACTGTGTGAGTCTACGATTTTTGACGCTAAAAGAAAAATCAAAACTAATCCACTCATTAGTATTGAGTCACGTTATAAAATTTGTGGCAAAAAATGCATTCGTTTATTAACAATGTAAAATTGAACATTTCTGCACCGTATTATTTACAAATTATTTTTTCGTAAACTATTTATGAAAAATTGATAAAAATGTTAAGGAATTGTGAAACAAGTCCTATTTGTTAATGTTACTAATTTATATCATTTTTTGATGAAGAAAAACAAATTTTGCCGTGGTCTGCACCCGGAATTTAATGTTTTTTTTAAGTTATGGGGAGTCTGAACGCGTAGGATGTAGAAACATGCGTGCTGCGTTCTGCGATAGCCGCTCCACATTACATTTTTTAGAGAAATGTTGTTTACTGTTACTCATAGATCAACAATGTATGAACAAATAAAGTGACAAAATTGGCTATTTCAGCTTTCTAAATTTTTATCTCAAGAAAAATCCAGGAGTAAACTCATCATCAGATGGAATTGTTGCATCTTCACTTATAGAGCAGAAATAATTCTAATAATATTGATAAAGAAAAGTCAGAATGAGAAGATTTTTCAAAGAAAAAATGGAATTTCCAACAAGAGCTTGCATGAAAAAATGCATGGAAGTGAAGGAAGCTAGAGTAGTATGCCAGAACAGAAAAATGTGGCGATAAATAGTTTGTAAACAGAGTGACAATAGAGTAAATAGCGCCTGAAACAAGGACCTTGGATACTAATGGGCCCAAGTGGGGAAGCATACATAACAATTTTGTGAGTCTCCTCACTTGGGGTCATCGCTAGAGAGATTGATCAGCAACCTGGGTCGGAGCAGTGCTGCGGAATGAACGCGTCATTTAAATAAATAACACGAGAATTCCAGATCAATCTGAAATATCCACACCTGACACCTACGTTTTATTTTTCAACCAGAAAATTTAATTTTCAACAAAGCAGTTCAACGTTTAAACAATTAGATGAATTTTTGACCAAAAAAATGACTTCGTGAGAAAATACTTAAATCTCTTAAAAAAATAGTTAAAGTCTTAACCAAATAGTTGAATTTTCTTATTGCTTTCTATGAATTTATTTTGCAATTTATCATCAGGAAACGTAATAATTGCCATCGAAGTTCGTAAAGTCATTTCCTTGGGAATCGAACCGAAGGCCTATGTCAAAGCCACCGAACGCGTCCTTGGGTTGCGGATAGAGGGTCCCTGTTACAAAGGCTTCTGCTGAATATGGTTACAATAATAATTAATAAGCTGTCGCGGAGAATTGACCAGGGATGATGCCGAAGAAATAAACCCTAAGCGAAGGCGTAACAACCGTACCGAAAGCAGAATGGCACCTGGGTGAGGTGTCTCAAACGGTGACTCTGAGATACCGGGTGACCTCTCAGATTATACAGCCTTATCCTTGCATGCGGGCCTCTACAAGGATGAACGAACCCTTTTCCATAGCTGCTTGTGAGAATAACAATGACAACACCAAACATATTTGTAGTAAATGCGGTTTAAAACAATCGAACGCACAGGGCTCCCGACAATGGGACGGACAACAATGCCGACTACCCTAGAGTTGGGGGAACCAATCAATCAGTATGGCCCCTGAACGAAAAGGTCACGTGGCGCGACTGCATACTCTGTGGAGCGAGAAATACCCAGAGCTCTCAGGTTTTTCGCAGAAACGTCTACAAAACCGTGCCGATGACCTCCTGAACGATGCTTCAGGACCCGGAGAAACACCAACATTCAGGTTTCTCCCAAGCCCGAAGATCTGGCTGAACTGGATGACGAGCTTCATGGGGATTTTTCCGAAGAATCGAACCTCTGTACTATCAATTGCGGAGTGTATTTATGCAGCGAGAGCTTTGGCAGATGCAAACCGTAAAACAGAACCAACAGTTGATTATAAGACCAAAGGACGAATGCATCAAATCAGCACAAAGATAGGCTGGGCAAGACAGCACGCGTCCCGCATTCAGTGTGTAATTGACCACATAACATCTGGCAGGACTTTCGCTGCCAAGGTTCGAAAGTTCGCGCGAACTGCGGATCCGTCATCACACAATCAACAAGTCAAAGCTACTGACCATCAGGCAGCATATTGTTGACAGAATACTCGGAGAAGCTAGGAGAAGTCTAGAGTGGAGAGTGAGGTGGGTCAGAGAAAATCAACAGTTTTTATCTGACCCATCGAAACTCTTCCAAGACCCTCCAGTTACTGTCGGCCATCCGCCCAAACCAGAGGAGGTCGAAGCATTTTGGAGAGAAGTCTACGAGGTCCAGCATCCACTTCAAGAAGACTCAAAGAACATAAATAGCTTCAAGGAGCTGTGCAATGCCCTCCTAACACCTGAGGAAGCATGCCCACCTATCACTACCGAGGAGGTGAAAAACATATTAAGAGGCATGAAGAACTTTCCCGCCCCGGGACCAGATGGTATCAAGACCTTCTGGTGGAAGAAGTTTCCTTCAACCCACCAGCATCTGGCCCGAATTTACACCTCATATCTAAAGTCGGAAGAGCCTATTCCGTAGTAGTTGGCGCAAGGGCGCACAGTGCTCTTGTCGAAGACGGGCAACTTAGCTGACCCTAAGAATCCTTAATGACAGGACTGTTCGGACCATTGGACCTGTGTGGCAAGAGATGTATGCAAAACGCGGCTCAAAGAAAGATGTAGCAGGATGGCCTGGATTGATTACCCGAAAGCTTTCGATTCAACCTTCCATAGACTTATCATCTGTCTGTTGGAAAGCTTGAAGGTCCATCAACACATCCTAAAATGCATAGAGAGATTAATGCCGCTTTGGAAAACCAGATTTACTATCTCATCTGGAAAACATCGTGTGATCACTAACAGTCTCACCTTTCAGAGATGTGTGTTTCAAGGCGATACCATGAGCCCTCTCCTCTTAAGAGATCCTGAGCTTGTTAACCTAAGCGCTATACGACACCTTTGCGCTTGAGAGACCTATACATACCTGGGCATGCCACAGATCCGCATTCAGGACGTGACATCTATAAAGGATACTCTCCGATGCAGATGCAAGCATCTCATCCGACGGATATGGTCTTCCGAACCATCGGCGAGGAACAAAGTATCTGCGACAAACACGCTTGCCGTCCCGGTCGTACTCTTTTCATTTGAAGTAGTTCCATTGACGAAGGATGAATTCAGATCACGCCTTTAAGGTGGTCGTAGAATATTGAATTTTGTATGTCTTTACAACAGGATTATTCTAGGTACAGCACATATAGTCGCAAATGGACAACCCTTTTCTTAAAATGGTCAGGAAACACGAAGAGGTGGGCGAAGGGGCGTTTCTGTACAAAGCAGCGGAGGAGTCTACTGAAATACTCGGCCTCAACTTAAATATCAGGGATGAACAAAATGCATCAAATCTTATCCATCTTGAATACTTAGTCCTGAAGGCTCGGATTGATAAAGCAAAGGAGAAAAACTTGCATGAACAGCTCCTCGACAAGAGGATGCACGGCATCTTCCACAGAAATGTCGAAGATCAGTCAAGGTCGTATGAGCTAACGTTTGCTTTCCGTAGATCACCTGGATTGAGGGCGGAGGACTTCATTTTGGCATGTCCAGACGGTATCATTTCCACTCTAGCATACCGTCGCCACATTTTGAGCCAAGACATTCCCGATGATAGCTGCAGAGCGTGTCATGCACACCCCGAGCATCTAGGACACATACTATCTAGTTGTCCAACTCATGCGGGAACGACCTACATCCAAAGGCACAATGCTGCACTAAGAGTGCTTTATTACCATCTTTGTCACTCTTACGGCATTAGACCAAATACCTCTCTGCTGAACGCCCCTAGAGAAATAGAGTCAATTGTCGAAAATGAGAAGTGCCGCATATATTGGAACTTCATATTCTCGACAATTGTTTCTGTTACGCACTCGAGGCCTGACACAGTTCTCCTTGAGTTCGAGAAACGAACCATGTTTGGTATAGAATTTTTGGCACTAGCTGACAAATACGTCACAGCCAAGGAGAAAGGAAAGAAAGAGAGGTATAAAGATCTTATAAGGGAGTTGCGACGGTTATACCCGGAATATTCTGTTAAGGGTCTTGATCATCGGCGCTCTTGGAGGTGCCAAGGTTTCATTGGTTAATAGCCTGAAAAGCATCCCTGCGTGTCAACATAATGCTGAGACACTTGTAAGGAAAATGCAAAAGGCGGTCGTCCTTGGGTCGCTCCGTATCCTTAGAGTGCTCGAGAGTTTTGCTGGATCATCGTATTGAATTCGTCGCAGACTGTAACCACCTATTTCACGGTCGTGAGACGTTGTTACGGCTGAAATTCTACCGCGATTTCACTGGGAAAGGGTGCAATTTTTCAGATTAGCACCCACTCCCGTTGAAATCCTGCGGCTGTCCTTATGACAAACTTTTAACTATATATTGTTTTATTTAGAGCAGGTGTTTATAATCTTGAAAATTTTAAGGTAGATATAATTATTTAGATAAATTATCTTGCAAATCTCTGTTTGAAAGATTTTTTCAGTATCATTGTTTTATTTCCGCAACGGTGTTTGCGAGCAGATCAATCATAAATATCGCTGTTTCACTTATCAAATTTTTCGTGTGTGACGCAATTTGAGGAAAAAGTCACGCTTTTTGTTTGAACTAACGTAATTGACAAGTCATTGGATATGAAAGTTAGAAATGTTTCAGTACAATAAATTTTTTTGTTATTAATTTAGAATGTTTAAGTTCAAAAACAATTATAACAAATTTCATCGTTTCACCTATATTCAATCAAAATATGAACAACCAAAAAAGATGAATATTCAATTTAGAAAAATCAATTTTGAACAAAACGTTCGCATCAATAACTAATCAGTTCAACTGTTAAGCAAGAGGAATGATTTTTCACATATGGAGTTTTTTTTGGGACCACACAAAATACCCAAATATCAAATTGAGCTAGAAAATCGCCGATTAAAGCATTGAATACCTACAAAAATTCAGAAATACGGAAGAAAATTATGACAATGGTTGCAGTAAATCTTTCGGAATCTAACCTACAAATTCCCATTGAATTTTTGTCAAAATTCATGTTAGCTAATATGAAAAGGTTGAGTGCTGTTTTTTTTTAAATTCAAGTATTTTAATAATTATTGAAAGAAATTAAGATACTGCCAATTTTTTCAAAAGCATTAATGAATAATTGAAGGCATCTCGACTACAAATTATTTTTAATGAAACAACATTTTGATAATTTATGAATGATTTCATACTTATAGAATTAACAAATTAAAGATAAGAATATAAATATATACTGAATTGAAGTATAAAAACACTTAGCATAATAATACTTTTCAATTATGTCTACTATGTGCGAAATAACAAACCCTTAAAATTACTAATTATTACAGAAGTAATAATAATCAGGTTTTATGTAATAATAATAAATACAACCTTTTGGGCACATGCAATTTTATCGTATCCTCCTTCTATTTCGTTCCGAAGTACCGCGAATCTCAACCTACAAAATTGTCTGTTCTGTCCACAGTCAGCGTCCTTTTTTCCCCCTTTAAATACTATGTAGAAAAACATAATATTTCAAGAGAAGGTGTAGAATGATCTGCGTTTTATGTTATCATCAAAAGTCAACCATTTCGCTCACAAGGTCCGCTAAGGTATCTCTGCACATCTGGATTCCACCATGCACATCTAGATCTCAACGTGCACATCTGGGAGTGTACCATATGTGCACGCGCACATATGGGACACTCCTAACTGTAAACGTCAGAATGTAGACCTGTCTATTTATACCACTGGTGTAAAGCGTAACAAATTTTCCTTAGAATCGTAGATATATTATATTATTATATTCACCAATAAAACTGAAGGTTGCCGCCAAGAATAAGACCGAAGCATAGTCGATCCTCATATTTTCAAAATTAAGGAAACGCTGCCTAATCTAATAATCTACAACTTTATTCACAATATTACTAATAAATATTCTGGTGATTCAACAGATTCTAATGTGTGCACTGTAGTCGTTATTTCTTGGTTTGAAAGCGTCAATATTTTCCTCGTGGGATATTAACATTCCATAAGAGTCGATGTTTAAACAATCTTTTACGTTTCAAGAAAGGCTGGCTTTTGCACGGTAATTTTTATAGTATCTACTATAACTGATGAATCATCATTGTTATCAGCTCTGGCCAAGCCAGCCGATAGCATTCAATAGCATTCAATTTTGAAACAAAAATTTAAAAATGAATTTTGTTAAATAAATGATCACTTACAATTTTCTCAGAAATCTTCAAAAATCTACATTTTTTCAATTTGTTGGAATCTATATAAGTTTAAAGTTATTTTTGTATCTTTTCAAAACTTCTGAATATCTCTTAGTCGTCTTAGAATTTTTTCCATAATTTTATAATCTTGCGGAACTGAAAAATTTCTCTTTAAAATATTCTACATTCTTTTCTGAAGATTTAGGAAATCGTTTCAAATGTTTTTAAACGCTCTATAAATATTACCTTAAAATTGCTTTTTTAAATACAGATTAAGTTTAAATTTTTCATTGAATCTCAAGGAAAAAATGTTACTATTCGTAAACCTTTCAAGATCCTCAAAAAGCTTCGAGATTCTATTTCAAAATCCACAAAAATATACATATCGTTTACAATTTTTTGAAATTTTAAATTGTTTTCGAATCTTCTTATGCTGCGAGTGATATTTTGTAAACGAAAAAATTAATCTGCTAATTACAGAAAACTGAACGTATTTGTGGGTGATAATTAAAAAAAATTAGTCAAAGCTTTATAAGGTTATTAACGTTGTACTTTTTTCCAAGGTGTGGAATTGAGGGGAGGGGAAAGTAGGTGGAGTAAAGAAGGGAAGTTTTTTCATAATTATTTTTCAACATTTTTTTTACTCGTAGCTTTTTCGAAAAATTTGTTTACAACCTTAAAAAATATTTTGTTTCAAGATTCTGTGGAGTCATGGATTAATGACTCAATAGCCTGCTTTGGCTAATTTTTTTTAATTATCACCCACAAATATATTCAGTTCTTTGTAATTAGCAGATTTGTTTTCTCGGTTACAAAATATCACTCGCCGCATGAATAGATTCGAAAACAATGAAAAATTTGAAAACATTCCAAAAAATTGTAAAGGAAATGTAAATTTTTTTTATATTTTCAAACAGATTCTCAAACCTTGTTGAGGATTTCGAAAGGTTTGCAGATAGCAATATTTTTTTTAAGATTCAAGGAGAAATTTGAACTTATTATTTATATTGAAAATTAATTTTAAGGAAATACTTATAGAGAGTTTCAAAACCTTTGAGATGATTTTCTAAATCAAACATAATTTCAATCTTACATAGATCTCAGCAAATTGAAAAAATGGAGATTTTTGCAGATAACGAATAGAAAGTGGAATTTTGAAAGAATTCTGAAAGGTTAAAACCTTGAAGAGAATAATTTTTTTTCAAGATTCCTGAGAAAATGTTAAGTGATCTTTTATTTCACAAAATTCGTTTTTAAAGAATGTGTGAAAAGATATCAAAACATTCTTAAAGATGTCCAAAATTGTAAAAGAAGAGTCTGGAAGATTTTAAGGCAATATTTTTAATTTTGCAGAATTTTTTTCAAAATTATAGGAAAAATTCGACATATTTTTTAAGATAAGATTTCCAAAATGAATAAAAAATTTGAAAATGTTTCAAAAAATTTAAAACTGAATGTAGATTTCGAAGATTTCTAAATAAATTTTTGAAGCTTTTCAGCGGTTTTGAAAGGTTTCATCTTAATATAAATATGTCTCAAGATTTCCCGGAATATTAACATATATTCTTCTTTCCAAACATTTATTCTAGGAGAATATTTAAAAGGATGTTGAAACATTAAAAATGCGTTTAAGATTGGTCAAAAACGAATCCAGAAGATTCAAAGTTAATTTTAGAATACTGCCGTCCTTTTTTCTTGCTACGACGATCGGACTCGCGTATTCCGATGTGCCCCTCCGTATGACTCCTTTTTCCTGCCTTCGACCTCGATTTCTTCTCCTGGTGATAAGCGATGCGGCCATGAGCTAACCGGCTTCTTGTCTTTCACATTAATTTCTACTAAGTACTCTAAGTCGTAAATTACTCCAGCAAGTCACGCCTACCCCGTAAGGGAAAAGGCTCAATGGTATAATAATAATGGTAGTCGGCATCGACACATTCCCCAGGGTGTGGAGAGGACCTTCAGCCCCCTGCTGAAACACCCTTTCGCAGAAACACTGCTCCGCGCTCGATTTGCCGCACGTCAGGTTGGTCGATTCGGAACAGTTTCGCGATACGTGTCCCGGTAGACCACAGTTGTAACACATAACGGTACACAGATGTAGCACGTTCTTGTGCTCCTGATGCCCTTACGCCCCTTCGCTGCGTGATATTTACTGTCGCGTTCGTACAATTCCAATAAATCCATGAACTGCTTCTTTTCGGTCACCCCCTCAATTATATATTGTCGCACATCGTCAGATAACATACCCCCTTGAGCCCCTATGTACTCCATTGCCTGTACAATGTACATACGACAGCACTGACTCTTCCTTTTTCTTTTTTCTCCGACGCAATGCATTGTGTACATCCGAGATCTTGACGCGCTTGAAGTACTCACCCCTCAAACCTCACGCAAACTTTCCCAATCACGAAGACCTCACTACATACTTAACCTTGACTTCGCCGGCCCGTCGAGTGCTTTCTTTGCTACTAGAAAGTTTTCTTGCGGAATCCACTTGTAAGTCAGTCCTCCATCGTTTACCTGTTCGAACCAATTTTCAACATTCATCGTCATATCGTTTGGGTTGTATTTTGGAAAAATGTCCACTGTCAAAGAAAATGCAACTCGCATGCTCTGCCCAGCAGCTTAAATGGATTCAATGCTTGCATCTGTCACGATAACACTCGATTCGAGTGCGACGGTCGCGTCCGCAATCCTCTTTTCCTCTGCTTTTCCTTCCTCCAGCCTTACTTGCCGAGATTTTCTTTCTGCTTCAATCGCAAGTGTTTGGTTTCGCGCTCAGCCTCAGCGGTTTCTTGCTCTACCCGTCGCAGTTCAGCCTCCTGCTGTGCAACTGCAGTCGCCCGTCCAGCCTCTGCCGTAACTCGTTGATTTTCTTGAACGGCCCCAATGCTTGTTGCCGCTCTTGTTCCCAGAGACCCTTCTGCTGCTGATAGGCAGTCTGCATATCAGTCATTTGACGGCGTATCTCCTCCATAATTTTTTCCAATTCCTGCACATGCTGGTCAGCCGCTTAACTCCGCTGCTGTTCTGTTGAAACTACATCTCATAAATCAAGTGTGTCACTTCAACTCGACGTAACGGCTGTAAACGTGAAGGTTGTAGCAAAATGGTATTTTTTCTCGGGAGGTACTCTCGCGATTTTTTCAACTGTAGTATCTTTTGGCACACGCGCGTTCTATTCACTCTTACCCTCCACTTATCGAAATTAGTGACGCACAAAGCACAAAAGATCAACGTTCCAAAAGTCTACCAACGTAAACGAGTCAATATTAACACACAGCATATAGATCGCACCAAGTCACCCAGAAATTTTCGCACAAAGCAAATTTACGTACAAAGCCGCACCAAGATAGTATAGCGCGCAAAGCCGCACAAAACAAATGTATCCTGAACCACTTTCACTTCACTTAGAATTTCACAGATCACTTTCTAATCACTCGTATCACTGTAAGGACGAGCCCCCATATGTGGGATTGATGTTGGGGTTGGTGTTTGCGATAAGAACGAGTAATCAGTTTCGAATAAATAGAAATTCTATTCCAACATAAAGATCAGAATACAAGGCTGAAAAGCGTACATGTGCACAATGCAGAGGCTCCCCAATAACTGACGCTATTAGACCTTATCACTCAGATGCTTAGGACCTTTCACCCCCATTTCTCTCTATTTGACGGATTTCTCTCGAAGTCCACTTTGAAGCTGCCAAACATATATTGACAACATGCAGACACGATCTTGTCCTCCTCAGAAAAGTGAATATACAAAAAGTATAGACACTTAGCACTTATGCGCTTTCCACACCCTACATAATTTTTTATGAAAAAAATTCACAACATCTCTCCATGCATAATAAAATATTAGTGGCAAATGGATTACTATTTAGCAAAAGCAAAGATTGCCGAGCAAATCGACAAGTTAACATTTTTTTACCATATTTCTTAAAAACTGAAATATTAGTCATTACTGTCATTATTCTATGTATCATCCACTTTCTTCAATTGTGCACGACTTATATAATAATAAAAATTAATATCACTCGCAGAATTTATCAAATTGAAATTCATGTAAGCATGTACATGTTATTACGAACAATTCACAATTTATTTGATAAATATTATTTGTTTTAATTTATAAAATGAGAAAATTCAATCCATGCTTTTATTTTATATCCTATTGGTTCTGCCTAATCATGTATTTTTTCATAAAGAAATGATAGCCTTCGACCTACTGGTTTATTGACCACCTAATTTGCAAAATTTAAATACTGACCTACTGGTTCATTGACCATTTAATTTCGAAAGGTTGACTATGACCTCCGGGTTTATTGGTGACTTGATTTCTGTTAAATGAATATGTTGTTATGCTTGAAGGGCGCCAGATCGTCAATCGATAAAAACCTTAAATGACCAAAAGGTATTGAATTATTTTAGTTCTAATTACAGCCCATAGTTACTTCTTAGTTTATTCCCCACTAGCTCAAAACAGAGAGGGGTAGGGTAAGGAATAGACTGATAAAGGAAGAAAATTCACATCAGTAGTAATAAGTAAATACGACCAAAATACGGGTTAAAAAAGAAATTCATTTATTTCCAGCCAGTGATGCCTCACGTGCCCAACGAAACAATCCCGTGAAGAAACAAATCATTTTAACGACCTTCCAACCTCGTGGTCCGTGAATGACACGAACGGTCATGTAAGGTCACCGCCATTTTGGATGATCTATATCAAAATGAATTATATAAACTGAGAGTCTACGACTTTCCAACAGGGTGGTTCATGAATGACATGAAAGGTCATTTGAGGTCACCGCGATCTTGGACGATCCAACGTAGTAGATGCTCAAACCCGCACCGACTTAAAATTTATAACTTGATGTCCTACGTCAATTATATGACTGACCTACAGACGATTTTTTGGAAAAGGCAAGTGTTCATTAATTTGAGAATTATTAAAAGTACCGCGATATTTCCATCATTTATTAAGTATTACAAGATTTCAATCAATGATTAACTACTACGTCTTAACGTCCTGTCATCATGGTGGTCCAGTTCTGACACGAAAGGTCAGTTAAGGTCGCCACCATCTTGGACGATCGTACCTGTTTTATGCTCACTACCGAACAAACCAGACCACGAAAATCCGCGAACGCGCACTGACCTGACCGCGAAAAGATTCAACCACCACTCTATACCACAAATTGAGCGACCCATTCAATTTTAAGGAAGGCGAACAATAAAGGACATACCTTTCGAACATTCTTCTACGAGTGCCAAAATTTTCTGTTTCAATTGAGAGGCTCACGCCTGATGTGAACGTACTTTGAGCCATTCCTGTTTAATTGAGGCACCACGTCCTGACAAGACTCACGTGGTATTATAAATTTTTACATAGCGATGACTTATTAAAGTGCCTTCCAGGGCAAACATGGCCGGGCCAGCCGGCTCTGAGTGTCTAGTGCAGGGGTCATCAGCGAGGGGAAATTTCTCGAGTCCAGCTCCGCTAACACGTGTGGACCTCTCGCTGCGTTCCTCCCACCAAGAGTCTCCACTCCACTCCAAGGTTCGGGGTGTTGGTAAATTCTGACGTCATGGAATAGAATTTACCACCACCCCGAACCCTTAGAGTGGAGTGGAGACTCTTGGTGGGAGAAGCGCAGCGAGCGGTCCACACGTGTTAACGGAGCTGGACTCGAGAAATTTCCCCTCGCTGATGACCTCTGGTCTAGTGAACAAAAAGAAAAAAAAAGTTCGACGGAATTAGTGCTAGTTTATTTCAAATAATATGATGACATCCCCCAGTTTGACTACAGTTCAGAGTGAGCGGAATATGAACCTAGGCCTCGAGGGGTTTCGTTGAGGCAAGAGACAACGCCTCTCGAGGCATACTGTCAGCTGACATCTTATCATTGATTCTGTGCTCGACCATGTATTACTTTAAAATAATTTTCAGTTCAATCTATTGTTAGGACGTCTAGTTTGAATGAATTTTGGGGCGTGGTATAAAATACCATGTTACAATATATGTTGAAGTTTGAATTATAGATTTGAAAATTTCATTTGAAAATTATCTTGGCTGAATAAAAGCAGCTTAAAGAAACTCAAAATCGCCAACCGCACACTTTTTGAACTGCCGAGTTTCACGCTTTTAGATAAGTGCCTTTAAGTACACATAGTAGTGCAACTCCGTATGACGGGCGAAAGGAAACATCGAGAGCCACACTCAATGCCCTCATTTAGGAAGGGGGGGGGGGGGAGTACCTTCAAACTCTGGATGCGTCATCAATGCCCGATTTCTTCATACCTCCAGATAATTATCTTCCGGATAAAGTTGTCCGTCAGATAAATAAAAATTCGTTCTCTTTACGAACACACTTGGATACGTATCTACAGGATAGCTATTCTTCCTATTGCAAACATATGACACGAAAGGTACTAGAATGTTACTAGATTCTCTCTAATAAAGTGAGGTTAAATTCCGCGCGAGTATAAAGTTTAAAAAAAACCCGAGTCGTAATAATGGACGAGAAAGGAATAAGAGGAGCAAATTTCACGAAAACAGAAATCGATTTATTGATCGATATTGCCTTAAGATACAAGATTATTATTGAAAATAAAAGAAAGATTCCTACCACGTGGAAAGATAAAAACAAAGCGTGGGTAAAAATTTGTGATGAAATTAGTGCTGTTTCCGGGAATTTCCCTCGTTCCGCGAAAACAATTCGAGCAAAATACGACTCGATAAAAAAAAATATTCGCAAAAAATGCTCGGTACTCAAAAGCAAGCAATTAAAACCTGTATACATGTGGTATTTCAAAACGAACCAATCAACTGGAAATATCAGTATTTTTTTAAATTTGCGATACATACCGGAATCAATTGATCCACTTCTGGCAGTAATCTCTCAGATCTGCCCAAGATTTTTTTATATGGAAGTACCTGTCAATAAACATACCAAATTTTTCTCAAGATGTCATTTTTAAATCTTGTTTTTTTTTGTAGAAAAATCAGCGGACCGAATAAAATTACCGCAAAGGGTAGTCAATCATGGCAACAGTGTTTATCAGAATGGAACAAGAAAAGGTATAAAAGATCATAAGCTGTCAAAAGAAATGATTTAAAACTATGATTATAATATTTGCAGGAACTGATAAATTTATTTTTTAAAAGAAACGAGCCAAGCCCGACTCATAAAGTTATCGGTTGATACAAGACAACTTGCAATTGAAAAACGAGTTCTTAAGCTCACAGAAAAGTTTTTTAATACAAGAAACCGAAGCTAAATCTGTAATCAACAAACTTGCAATTGAAAACTCAATACTGGATGGCAAAATAAAGAAATTGAAACGCCAGAAACTTGAAGGGAATATTGGTGATGGTGATTAGTAACTTCATTTTCATGATAATTCAGAAAATATATAATTCGTAACACAATGGTTCAGTATAAATTGACTGCTATTTATCTTTGTTTACAGGAATTGATCACGGATGATGTGCCGTACTTGGTTCGCCTATAGGACGTTTCAATTTCGCAATCTAGATTTCAAAAAATGTATAATAGTATATAAAGTGTTAAAAAATAAAGACAAATCTTTGATCAGTCTCAAGTTTTCCGTTAAATTTACCTTGAGAAATGTTCATTAATCAAGGCTAGTCTGAAAGCGTTATTTTCCTCTGGAACTGCCAGTTCATTCCAGCCGCCATTTCCGATTTCTTCATCACGCAATTCCACTAATTGAGGAGGTTCTTCTTCGTTTTGATTTCTGCCTATACTGTGTAAAACTGCTGCAGCTACTATGATATCTTGTGCAGTTTCTATTTTGAATCTCATACCTAAAATAAAAACTGGAAATTTATTTCCGATGCATAAAGCCAATGAAAAAGAAAACGAATCCTATAGAAAAATGGTTAAAACGTAAATTGTGGACGTTTCTTTCTTCGTTTGGCATGATAATGAAAAATTAGATTTTTTTATAGAATTTTAAATGGATAAAACCATAACCGTTGGTCAAGGAATGCTGGTTAACGAACTAGTTTTTTCTCTTAGGACCTGAAGTGGTTTGCCAATGCTCGATTGGATAAGTTAATTTTTTTAGTGTTATCGTGTTTACGGGCGGACGGACAGATGGACAGTCGCCATCAACAAAACTTGATTCTCGGCTTGAGGGGGTTTCAAAATTGCAGATTCGTTGAGAAACTGTGGTGTCAAATTTCTGACCGTTCTAATACTTTCTTAATCATCAATTATGAGAATATAAAAAAAAGATATTTTTAACAAAATAGTTAAATTTTCTAACAAAAACAAAGAATTTGAAAACTGTTTGTCGAGTGACTCCCAATGATTCTACTAATTCTTCATGCGTTTGGTACGAGTCTTCAGCAAGCAATGCCTCCAGTTCGGTACCTTCGAACATTTTCTCTCTTCCACCGCCATGCCGGTCCTCGACAAAAATATCACCGCTCTTAAAGCATTGAAACCACTCACGACAGGTTCATTCATTAAGAGCAGCCTCACCGTAAATCACTTGCGAGCATTCGATGAGCCTCAGCCGCAGTTTTCTTCAAATGAAAGCAGAAAATCAAAACTTCCCGCAAATAACGAGAATTTGGCTTGAAAATTAAACAATTCAGTAGATAATGAAACTATTTGGTTGGAATTTAAGTTTTTTATTAAAAGTTTATATTTTTGGGTGGAAACGCAATTATTAGGTTAAAAATTGAACTAATTTCTAACAAAAATTTTAATATTTCGTAGCAAATCAATTTTTTGGTAGAAAAATTATATATCCTGGTGCCAACTGCAGTCGTGGAATGCACCTGCCACATGTTGAGCAGCAGGAACCGAACAATGACTAAGGGTGATACAACTTTACGTGGAACTGTTAACTCAGTATGTCCGGAACGAGACATTTCATCGCTACTGCTGCGCTGCTTGGTAGTGGATGAACTGCTTCATCTGTTCACGAGTTGGGGGATTCACATTATAGGCTACGCGAACGATATACTGGTTGTCGTGCGCGGCCAGCATCGGGATGCGCCCTTCGGTGCAATTCTCGGTGCAAAAGGACTGGATTATCGGTCAATTCGAGTAAGGCGGACGCGGTTGTATTCACTAGACGGTACAAGTGGAGAACTACGGGACTCTGAATTTGGGAGGACAACAAATGGAAATCCAAAAACGAGCTAAATGTCTACGTGTCATCTTAGATAAGAAGCTATTATGGAACGGGCACCTAGAAAACAAGTCCAAAAGAGCTAGTAGCGACCCTATGGCTTTGTATGAGAGCCATAGCGAAAATCTGGACTTGAAATCGGAAACACTTAAGTCAGGGGTCATCAGCGAGGGGAAATTTCTCGAGTCCAGCTCCGTTAACACGTGTGGACCGCTCGCTGCAGCTCTCCCACCAAGAGTCGCCACTCTACTCTAAGGGTTCGGGGTGGTGGTAAATTCTGACGTCATACAATAGAATTTACCACCACCCTGAGCCCTTAGAGTGGAGTGTAAACTCTTGGTGGGAGAGCCGCAGCGAGCGGTCCACACGTGTTAACGGAGCTGGAGTCGAGAAATTTCCCCTCGCTGATGACCCCTGACTTAAGTGGATCTATGGAGCGATCCTGCGACCAAGGCTAACCTATGCAGCGGTGGTCTGGTAAAGCAGGGTCGAACTGTCCACTGTGAAGTCTGGACTGGGAAGAATCAGAGAGCTGGATGTAAAAGGCGTCACCAGTGTCTTGAAGTCGATACCCACGGTGGCATTGGGGCAGTAACAAGGCTGAATCCCCTCCATCTCACCATCAAGGCTGTGGCTGTTAAGGCAGCCTAAAGATGAAATATGGTAAGCGGCGGAAGGATCTCGATGGTAGTGCGAATCCCAACTGATATCGCGAGTAGGCCGACCCTGAGCATGCTCAAGGGTAAAACGCCCATTCGCTATCTCTTGAAAAAGAAGTATCGTGTGAGCCTATATCCACGGAAGACGAATGGGTTAACGGCGAGTCACACTTGCCTAATGATGGGGACAACTGGTTAGCAGATGGCTCCATGAGCAAGGAGAAAGAGGGAGCCGGTGTTTTTCGGAGAAGGAGTTGAATGGGCACCACTATCTCGATGGCGTCCTACGTCACAATCCTACAATCGGATATGATGACTATGCTACAGTGCGCCCAGAAGGCACAGGTGTCTAGGAACGAAAGAAATCTGCTCAGACAGCAGGGCTGTCATAATGGCCCTGAATGGGAAAGCGACTCCGTCGCTACTAGTATGGGAGCGCTTCGAGGCAATGAACAATGTAGCGATGGAAAACCGAGTGACTCTACTTTGTATCCCTGAACACATCGGCAGCAAGGCAAAGATCTAACGTATCGAACATGTTAGCAAAACTAGCAGCAAAAGCAAACTTCGCTGGTCTTGAACCAGTTTTAGGCACTTCCAGTAGGTTATTTACTGAAGAAATCAAGAGCCGGTTGACCGCGGAACATCAGAAGGAGTGAAGAATGGCCTCTGACTGCTGGCAGGCCAAAACACTCATGGGCTTATATTTTAACTCTAACCGATCGAAGGGGATACTCAAGCTCGGGAGGAGCGAAGTCAAGGTCTTATCAGAAATGTTTCTAGGACATGAAAACTCGTCTACCACAGACATAATATAGGCTCGCAGGTTGAATCCTCGGTCGCCTGTGCAGAAAAGATGATGAGACAGCTATTTATATCCTTTATCACTCTCGCGATTGCGGGGCAACGTCTGCCAATCATGGGCAGTAACTGTATCAGTGAGTCAGACATATCGACAAATAGCATGGCTGTGGTCCTCGCCATATGCAGAGGGCTTTGAGGTCACGCTTAGTCCTACAAGTGGACGCAACGGAATCAACCAAGCATCAGGGGCTGTTGTAGCCTCAATCTGGAAATGATAATAAAAGTAAGAAGTTGTCTTGCAATGTGCCATTTTCAAAAAAATTTTAAACGTGGAATTTTCAAAAAGAATTGAATTTACTTTAGAAAATGGAATGTTCGAAAAAAAATTTCAATTGAGATCTGAAATACGGAATTTTCCGCAAGAATTACAATTTTGAATAAGATAAAGGAATTTTCTAAAAGAATTTATTAATTGAACGAACTTACCTGTAAGTGAAGTTCGACCCTAACTGTATGAGCATCTCCTCCTCATAGATTTAATGGGAGTCCCTCTACTTTCAGTCAGTCCAACCACGACTTTGAAAGTTGAATAAAGAAAATATGGCGTGCGTTCCTCTTCTGTTCTGCGATACGCCGGCCTTGTCATTTATTGAAAGTGTTGCCGTATTAATTAGGGATCTAATTAAAATGAGTAAAACAGGATGGGTTTTATCTATTCGGAGGAGACTCTCAAACAATTAAAATCGAACTTCATTTACAGGGAAGTTCGTTCAGTCTATAAATTGTATGAGCGTCTCCTCCTCAAGATCAAATGGTAGATGTTGAAAGCAACAAGATAAACGGCAACTTATTTTAATTGTTACAATGGAGAAATATTGAAAATATTTCATACTTTTGTATCAAAATAAGAAAGCCCAAGAGAAAATTCTTGCGTCATGATAAATTAAGTATGAGTATTCAATAAAGAATTAGTGAATTTTAGGCCATTTTCTACGAATAGGTACAATAGGAGCAAAGGTTTGCATTCTTTGACTTGTAGTGAGAGCTAAGAGCGTCACAAGCTTTTTGGACAAATCTTGAAAATACAAGTCTTCATGAGACGGTTGGGAAAAAGAATAATTTAGAACCACTTGCGGATTCCAGGTCTGGTCGTATCTGGGGCGAGCTGGTCTGAATCTCAAAATTCCTTTAAAAAACCTTTGTATTCTCACATCGTTGGTGATTCGAGAATCTGCAATCAAGGATAATGCAGATTTAGTACAGGTGATTGTTCTATACGAAGACCCTTTTTCATACTCTTGAGTAAGAAACTTGAGAATCTCAGGAACTTCTGGCTGATAAGGATTCATAGAGTTGCGTAGAAAAAAGGTCCACCATTTCTTGAGAGCCACGTCATGGTTCTTCATCGATGAGTTTTTAATAGAAGTCACAGATATTCCAAGTGAGGTTTCTGGAACTCCTTTTCCCTCAATACTTGTCGTAAAACCTCCCTGCCACCAGGGTAAGGATTGTGTTGAAAGCATCTTTTGAATCTGAAGGTCGCCATCAAGCAATCTTTACTCATTAATCTCATCGCAGTTTTGTGATCTTCCAATTCGAAATGTTCTGTGTGAACAAATTCGTTTGATATTTTCAAGTTCGAAATAAACCTATTCGAACCGTCCGGTTTCGGATCTGGAAAAATTGGCGAAAGTAATCGGCCTTCCAGAGGATTACATTCTATCACAACTCCCTTTTCAGTAAGTTCAGAAATTTCTGAAAGAAGCTGTGTTTTCTCCGATGCAGAAGAATTTCTATGACTTGAGAACCGTTGTTGTGTGATTCTATAGAAGGGTATTTTGTAACCCTGAACTCAAGATAAAATAATCGCGTCTGAGGAAATTGTTTTCCATTCTTATATCAAATACCTGAGTCTACCACCTAACTGAACAGCTTACTTACTTACTAAATTATCTAATTCCTCCTGAAATTCCCCTTGTTGCTATTGGCTGTCTTCAACTGAGATTGCGACTGATAAGGTTGTTGGAACCGGCGATTCTTACAAATTCCTGTCAAGGAGTCTCTAACGGTTTTTGCCCGCCTCGCATCGAAAAATTGTTCCTGAGTTGGTGACAAAGCTAGCTCTTGGGGTTTTTTGAAGCCGTTTGGGGCTTGACCTTTACGGGTTCAAATTCAATCTATGGACAATCGATTGTCTTCGCTGATTAGACCTTTTCGACAAGTTCGGAGCCGAACAAAAAATCATCTGGAGTAGTATCAGCTGAAGCTTTTTCAAGAGGTGGTTTGTAGTTCACCAAAGCCAGACTTCTTCCGATGAATGTTTCTTCCTGAAACAAGTCTGACAGCATTCTGCATGAATCAGATATAGGTTGCAGAAAAGAGGCGCTGTCAACACCTTCATAATTTTCCGGTTCCGATGTATCTAGAATGGTTGAGATCACTTTCACTGAGGCTGCTATGCACATCGATAGCTTTTCTTGTCTCAAGGCGATTCTTTTATCTCTGGAATGAGTTCTTTCTGGCAACCCTTTGAATTCTGGATTTAATTTTGGCGTGGCGGAGAATTGGCAATTTTCTGGAAGAGGCTAATTTTTCATCAATTCTGATTCTCTTCAGAAGGCAAGCCGAGGTGTTTTATTTCATTTCTGCGAAATTCAAATTCATGGTGGATTGTTGCAGCTAGCGTCTTATCTTCCGTAAAGCGCTTCCTGAGTATTTTCTGGATGCTCGTTGTAATAACCTTACCAGTAGAGGAATCGATGTTGCAGAAACACTGGTGCAGAAACACTGGTGCTAGAAGCTAGATCTGTAGTTGTCCCAGGATGTACAGAAACTGCATTTCAGAACAAAGAATTCTCAAAAATTCGGAATGGGGTATTTTAAAGAGAATGATCGTTCGGGACATTTTCGAGAAGAATTATAATTCTACATTGCAACAGAAAATTTGAATGAAAAGAATTATCATTGTGTGTTCTGACAAGAAACGTTCAAAAATAATAACAATTTGAATTTGATGCGTGGAATTTTCGAAAACAATTACCATTCTTGGTCCAAAAAAGGACTTTCTATAAAATGATTATAATTTAGATCTGTAATCATGAATTTTGCAAGAGATAAACAATTTTGAGTATTTCTGACAATTCCGAGGCATGTCTGGGATCAAGTATTAGCACTGCACAATATACCTAATTTGTCTTGCTATAGTGCTTCATTAGCTTCTCATAGGCAGATTGAAGCGTCCTCTGAACACTGATGTCAGTCCAATTCTTATTCGTTTCTAAATTCAAATCATCAATTGATTTTTCTAGTTTTTCAATCAGCATATTAAAACCGACGATGACTAGTGAGAGGGGGACATATTTTGCACCACAGAGAGTAATTGACGAGGTCTTGAAGTACCGTAAGTATTTCACGACAGTTTTGAGAAGACACTAGTCAGATTCAGCTAATCGCAAAGGACGAAGACCTGAGTCTGTATCACATAGCAAAATTAAAGCTTTTCCAGCTTGTTGCCTTTATCAATCATGTCGCGTGATGAGTACTACCGAGTGGATACGTCAATACTTGGAGAAAACGTTGCTTCTCTGAATAATTCAATTTCGAAAACAAAGTTCTCAATTTATTTAGAGGTGTAGTATTACTATTTTCTTCGACAGATATTTATAGTTCTAGTTCACTTTCACCTTCACCTTCGCATTCGTCATCGTCGGTTTCATCAGAATCTTTAAGATCTGCATCATTTTCGAATGTACACATGGATTTAAGATGTGAGAAACACATCTAAAGTGCATATCTTCTGAATCTCAAGAAAGTGGACTCTGCTCTGTCAAATCGGTTTCCATTTTGACAAATGTACATTAAATTAATTTCAAGTCACTTTCATTATGACAGTTCTGATTGGTAACAAATGAATGCACGAGAGGTTGGTTTTGGAATATGTTTCGAAAACGAACGAAACCGATCGAAATATGAATTTCTTCATCTTCTTTCTATTCACAGATTCTGCCCTTTCTGTTCTCTTCTGTTTTCAATGCATGCCTTCCCTTACCTCGTTTCCCGACCTAAATCTTGCTATTCTGGTCCATCTCTCTCCACCCATCCCTTTTCTAAATACTTTGGTACTTCTTCCTTTTTTATAATCTTATACCATTTATTATATTTTGATTCCTCAATCACCCCCCCCCCCCCATCTTTCTATTAATTGTCTTTCTCTCTCCTTTTTTCCCCACTTCTCCATAGTTGACTCCAGTCCTGTCTTCTGTATCTCTATCCTTGAAAAACTCCCTCCTATCCTCTTTCTATCTCGTTATTTCCATCGCCCTACCTCTCCTTTCTTCTACCTCCATTAAACACTTTCTCGCCAACTCCCCTCTCTTTCCCTCCCACAGCTTCCTCTTAAAATTCCATGCCTTCTTTCCCGCCCTAGTACCTAATTTATCCCTTTTCGCTTCTTCTCTCACCATAATTATATCCCGGCGTTCTCCAGTCTACCCCTAGCGTACACCTTATTTGTCCACCTTTCTTGCAAACTCTCAATCTCTTTCCTTTCTTTCCTTGCCCATATCTCCGCTCCATAACCTAATACCGGCTATACCAGCGTCTCAAATAACCAGATTTTCCTTCTCCAATTTTTTTCAAACCTTCTTTTTCCTATTCCCCGTACTTAAAATAAATTATAATAACATATAAAACAAATATATATATATATATATATATATATAACAAATATACATGAGATCTGAAACCAGGAATCTTTTTAATGATATACGATAACTTTATCTCTGAACAGAGATTTTTTGAAAAAAAAGTATCATTCTGATTTGGAACAGGAAATGTTCGAGAAGAGTTCAGATTTTGCCTTGGAACAGAGAATTTAGAAAAAAAAAGATTAAAAGTCAGATCTGTAATAAGAAATTTTTCAAAAGATCTACTTAAGATGATTCTGACTTTGTGAGCGGCATTTTCCCAAATGAGTATGAGATTGGGAAAAGTAGCTTTAAAGAAAAAATAATAATTCAGATCCTGAACAAAGAATTTTCTAGAAGAAATACAATTTTTACTTTAACGTGCGATTTTTGAAAAGAATTAGGATCCTGATTTGGAACAGGAAATTTTCGTACGAAAATATTAATTCTGATCTAAAACAAGAAATTTTCAAAAGAACCACAATTTGCACACGATCCAAATCGAGAAACAACAATGCTAGATTATGTTGAATTTATAAGAGAATATTTCTGATTAATTTTAGATTTTAGATCTCTTGTCGTTTTCCAAAAAATTCTCATTTTATTTTTCAAAGATATTTTTCAAGATTAAAATGAAAACTCAGCATCCTATCAAAAAATGGTTATTCACAAATTTGACAAACTTTCTGATAAAACAATTTTGTTCTATTTAGTTTTTCGTAGCTTATGCCGTCTGACCACAAAATGGTACTCCTTATTTTTCGTTATTTTTTAAAAGATCAAAATTTGAATTTGCCATTCTTCAAGAAAATTCGAACAGTTGTTATGATAATATAAGAGGGCTTTTAAAAAAAAATGTTTTTATTTTCTTGACTTTTTTCACATCGCGCGATCCATTCTTCTTTTCGAGATTTATCGTGTATACGGACGGACAGACAGACAAGCGTCATCGCGAAAATTTCAGTTTCGGCTTCAGGGAGCCTCCAAACGTGGAGATCTGTTGAAAAACTGTGATGTCAAATTTCAGACAATTTTAATACTTTCTCAATCGTAAATGATCACAATGTGAAAAGGTAAAAAGAAAATTTCAAGTATCTAAAAAACAGTTGTTCGTTTACATTTCGGAAGGTGAATTGAAATAAGAGAATATTAAAGAATGCAATTTTCACTTTATTCTACAATATCTGAATAAGCAGTCCTGGATATTGGTACAGAAATTAGTAATACATATATACATCTTCATACATACATTTTGAACCAAAGAAGATAAAATTTCTACAAGAAGATATGAATTTTTAAACTAAAGATGAATTAGCATCGATAGGGTTTAATTTTCAACCAAGAAAGATTCATCTTTTAACAGAATACATTCCACTAAATAGTTAAATTTTCAGAAAAAAAATTGCAAATGAAAAATCATTTTCAAATGAAAAGATAATTTGTTTACCAAAAATGAAATAGTTAAATTTAGAGTTCAAGAATTAATTTTCAACAACACCAAAAAAAAAACGAATTTTGAAGAAAAAATTAAATTTTCAACAAAGAAGATAAAATTTCTAACAAAAGGGATGCCTTTTTATCCCAAAAATATGAATTGTTAATAAAACAATACAATTCAAGACTTCCGTTTCCCGCGTGAAAGTGTGTGGCAGCGTTGAAATTTGGTGCTGAGTTTTTCTGAAAATTGTGGTGAAATTTGAGGTGAGTGGATTGTGGATGTATGTAGAGGGGTTCGTTTGTGAGAAATTGTTTGAGAGATTGAAAGATTAGCAAGGGGATGAGGATATTTTTGAGGATCAGGACAGATTTGGGTGGAAGTTGAAGTTAGGTGGGTTTGAGGTTTGTGACAGGGTGGGAGGACCAGGTTGGTCGTAGCAGGGCAGGGTAGAGAAGGAGAAAGGCAAGGCAGGTAGACGCGACGACGCGACGATAGATGGAGACAGAGAAAGATAGAAGGTGGGATCGTTTGAATTGGATTCATGGCTAGCGGAGCGAATGCTGTCAAGGAAAGCAGGGATTCAGATCAGGAAGTTTTCAGTACACCGAAAGGGGAGAGCAAAGAAAGGAGGGCAAGGGGAAAGTATACGAAAACGGTAGAAAAGGACAGATTGAGGGCGAAGAGCGTGGGGTCGATTGAGGTATTTATCAAAAGGAAGAGAGGGGATAGGGGAAGCAGTGAGGACAAGGAAGATATAGGGTCAAGCTTGAAAAATCCAAAAATGTACGGAACACCGCCGGGAAAACATAGTTTGGTAGAGAAGGATGAGAAAAATTAGGAGAAAGAAAGAGATAGAGCTGAGGTTAAAGATCCGATGGAAATAGAAAGATTAAAAGAAACGCGCGAAATGATGATAGAAGTGATGGGGATGTATGAAGAAAGGCAGGAGAAAAGGGTGGAGGAAATTAGGAAAGAAATTAGACAGGAAATGGCCGAACTTAGGAAAGAAATGAGGAAATGGGATGAAGTTAGGGAAAAGCTAGAGAAAAGGATGCAGATGTTGGAGCAGAAGCTAGAAAAGAAGGAAAAGCCTAATAAAAAGGTAAATGAGTTAGAAGGTAGAATAAAAAAAATTGAAAGCTCAAACCGTGAGATGGAGGTGGGGAGAGTGGGAATAAGGAGAAGGAAAGGCTGAGCAAAATAGAACAAAGAATAGAAAAGAAAGAGAGAGCGAAAAGTTGAGAGAATGGTATTAGTAAAACTAAAGAAATGGGAACATAAGAGGGAAGTGATGACGAAGAAGAGGGTGTTATATGGTAGCTCGGAAAGAATAGAGGATGATTTGACATGAGTAGAAAGGAACATGCAGTATAAATTAAGGAAAATAGCGCAAGAGGAAAGAAAAAAGGGAAAAAGAACATGGGTTAAGTATGGGAGAATACAGATAGAAGGTGTATGGTGGAATTGGGACGAGGACAGGGAAGAGTTAGTAAAAAATTAGGTATCGGGAAACTAGAAGAGAAAGGAACGGGAGTTAAAGAAATAAGAAATAGTGAGAAACAAAAAGAGAGGAGAAACGAAAGTAGGGAAGATTGGAGGATATGCTACTGGAATATAGCAGGCTTAGAAAGAAAGGATAGGGATTTTATGAGAAATTTGACACAATGGGATGTAGTAGTAATGATGGAGACGTGGCTAGATGAAAAGGGATGGGAAAGAGTAAGGAGAAGATTATCAAGAGGTTACAAATGGCAGGTTCAAAATGCAAGGAGGAAGAATAAAAAGGGCAGAGCAATGGGTGGAATGGTGATGGGAGTTAGGAACGAATGTATAACAGAGAATGATAAAAAAGAGCTGAGAGAGCATAGATAAGTATTAATAGTAGAAGAGATAAATGTGGGAGGAGAGAGGTGGAAGATAGAAGGGGTTTATGTGAATGGTGATATGCAGGAGAAATCAGAGGAGATGAGAGAACTGATGGAAGAAAATAAGCAAGATAGTAGGCTAATAATAGGAGGTGATTTTAATGCGAGAACAGGAGATAGAGGAGGAAGGGAACGGGATGGAGAGCGAGGAAGAAAATCCAAAGACAAGATACTAAATGGGGAGGGAAAGAAGTTGTTGAA
Source organism: Andricus quercusramuli (assembly GCA_932178445.1). NCBI lineage: Eukaryota > Metazoa > Arthropoda > Insecta > Hymenoptera > Cynipidae > Andricus > Andricus quercusramuli. Next base: position 468,208 of record CAKNXH010002209.1, on the reverse strand, counting down.
GAGCCTAGGGGAGATGGGATGGTTTATCCTAAACGGTAGTATGGAGGGGGATGAGTAAGGGGAATATACACGTTCAGGAGGAAAGAGGGGAACGGTAATTGATTATGTGGTAGTGGACGACGAAGTAAGAGAGAAGGTTAAGAAACTAGAGGTGGGGAACTATGTAGATTCGGATCACTTTCCCATAATAGTGATGGTAGAGGGAGAAATGAGTAATAACAAAAAGGCTAAAAAGGAAGCAAAAGTAAAAAGAGCACGAAGAGGGGATTGGTCAATGGAAGGTAAAGAACAGTTCAAAGGAAAAGTCAGGAATATCAAAATGGGGGAAGGAAATGTAAACGAGGAAATGGAAATAATGGTAGGAGAAATAAAAAGAGCATTAGAGTGCACAAGCAAAAAAGAAGTTAGTGAAGGAGGGGAGAGAAGTGAATGGGATGAGGATTGTAAACAGAAGAAGAAGGAAGTGAGAAGGGTATTAAGAAAATGGAGAAAAGGGACAAGTAGTGGAGAAGAATATAGGAGAAAAAAGAAGGAGTATACTGATTTGTGTGATAAAAAAAAAGAGGAGGAAAATAAAAGGTTGAAGAAGAAGCGGAGAAGGCTAGGACAGAAGAAGAGGTTTGGAAGGTGGTAAATAAAGAGAGAAGAAGAAGAAAAAGAGTAAATCAGGGTACTGAGATGATAGAATGGAAAAAATATTTTATGGAATTACTAGGGGGGGGGGGGGGGGGGGTAGAGAGGAAAGTTAGGCAAGGAGGAAGAGATGGTGGGGAAACAGATGAGGAGGAAGAAATTTCAAGAGAGGAAATAGTCAAGGTATTAGGGATGATGAAAGATGAAAAGGCACCTAGTATAGATGAGATTCCAAATGAAGTATGGAAATACGGGGGAACAGAATTAAAGGAATGAGTATGGATAATGTGTAATAGAGTATGGAGAGGAGAGGGGTGGCCAGAGTTATGGAAAGAAGGAGTAGTGATACCAATAGTGAAGAAAGGCAAAGGGGAGGAGGTTAAAGATTACAGAGGAGTGACACTAATGCCAACACTTGTATAAAGTATATGTGACTGTTTTATCGGAGAGGTTAAAAAAAGAAGTTGTTTAGAAAAAGATAGAGCCACCGAATCAGACAGGGTTTAGAAAAGGGATGAGGCTAATGGACAATATATTTGTTTTGAACTACTTAGTAAATAAGAGGATTAAAAGGGAGAAAGAGGCAATGATAGCAGTGTTCGTGGACTTGAAGGCGGCGTTTGAATTATTAGACCGAGGCGAGATAGAGAAAGTTATGGTGAAAAAGGGGATACGAGAGGGATTAATAAACAGAGTATCGGAAATTTTTAGAGAGACAAAAAGCCCACTTTTATTTAATATATTAATATCAGACTGGGTAGAAGAAGTGAAGAGAAAAGGGTGGGGAGGAGTTAGGATAGGGAACGAAAAGATATATACACTGGCATACGCAGACGATATAGTGTTGATGGCAGAGGATGAAGAAGGGATGGCGGGCTTAATTACCGGATTAGAGAAATACTTAGATGGAAAAAAGTTGAATTTAAATGTAGAAAAGACAAAGATAATGAGGTTTAGAAAAGAACGGGGAAGAAAGAAAGAATGGATGGGGAGATGGAAGGGGAAAAAATTAGAAGAAGTAAAAGAGTTTAAGTATTTGGGATATACCTTGCAAGCAAATGGAGATCATAGAGATCATATAAGAGAAAGGATAACAAAAGCAGCAGGGGTAATGAAACAGATATGGGGAATAGGAAAAAGAAGATTTAAGAAAAATTGGAGAAGGAGAATGTGGTTATTTGATATGCTGCTTTGGCCGGTATTAGGTTATGGAGCAGAGATACGGGGATGGAAAGAAAGGAAAGAGATGGAAAGTTTACAAGAAAGGTATATAAGGTGGACGCTAGGGGTAGACTGGAGGACGCCGGGATATATGGTGAGAGAAGAGGCGCAAAGGGGTAAATTAAGTACTAGAGCGGAAAAGAGGGCATGGAATTTTGAGACGAAGCTGTGGGAAGGAAAGGGAGGGGAGTTAGCGAGAAAGTGTTTGATGGAGGTAGAAGAAAGGAGAGGGAGGGCGATTGAATTAACGAGATGGGAGGAGGGAAGAAGGGAGTTCTTTCAGGCTAGAGATATAGAAGACGGGACTGGAGTCAACTATGAAGAAGTGGAAAAAAGGGAGAGAAAAAGACAATTAATAGAAAGATGGGGGATGATTGAGGAATCAAAATATAATATATGGTATAAGATGATAAAAAAGGAAAGAGTACCAAAGTATTTAGAAAAGGGATGGGGAGAGAAAAGATGGACAAGAATAGCAAGATTTAGATTGGGAAACGAGGTGAGGGCAAGTATGTATTGGGAAAAGAAAGATAACAGGAAGTGCAGAATATGTGAATGGGAAGAGGAAACATGGGAGCATGTATGGGAAGGATGTAGGAGAGGAATGGAAGATAAAGGAAGCTGGCAAGAGAATGTGGTAAGGATTTTAGGGGAGGGTGGTTTGGGGGAAGAGTGGATAAAGGAGTTGGAGGATGCTAGGGGAGCAACTGAAAAAGAATGAAAGAATGGATGCAAAAAAATGGCAAAATGGATGTACAAGAGAAGTAGAGAAAAAGGAAACGGAAGTCGCCCACATTAAATTAGAAGCGTAAAGAATTGTAAGTAATAATTATGTAATAGCATAAGTAAACTAAGACGCGTTTGCGTTACCGCTCCCTCTCTCTCTCTCTCTCTCTCTCTCGCTTGCACTCTCGCTTTCGGTCACTCGCTCACTCGTTCGCTAACACGTCCCAAATTGCGCTATCGTCAACAATAGATTTAAGGCGTTAGATATAAGAATGTATGTAAATAGATGTAAATAATTGTAAATAGTAAGGATAAGCTTTTATAAAACATGTTGAAGGAAGTGTTGTAAGAAATGGAAGTCATTTAAACTCTTAGGGGACACATTATGAATAAAGAAGAAGAACAATACAATTCAAACAAATGGTAAAATTATAAGAGGAAAAAGGTGATTCTCCATTTTAGCTGTAAAGATCAATTTTCTACAGAAACAAGTTGAAGCTTTATTATAGTAGTTTCACATTCAACCAAGTTTTTAAATTAAAGAAAAAAGAAAGTACGAATTCTCAACAAAAAATGTAATAGTTAATACTTAAACCAAAACAGATTTAATTTTATATAAAGAATAGTTGAATTTAACGAAAAAATATGATTTTTGAACAAAATATGTGAATTTTCGACACGCAAATATGAATTTACAACAAAAAAGATAAATAAAAACCAAAAATAATATTATAATGAATTGTAACAAAAAATATAATTTCCAATTAAATAGTGGAATGGTCAACGAAATGTTGAATTTTTTGTCCCAAAAAGAGGAATTTTCAGCAAAATATTTGGAATTTCGAGCGAAGAAATCACTTTCTAGCAAAATAGTTCAAGTTTCAAAAATTATACAATATTCAACTAAATCAGTAAATTTGTAACCAACTCTTCAAACTAATTTCCAATTAATAAAAAACAAGTTTTCAGATCTAGAAATTAATTTTACCCTTCTAAAAATTTTCCTCTACATTTATTTCGATGAAGCATTGGTGGAAACTTACTGATTTTTTGTTAAAGACGATGTAGAACATTTGTTTAGAAAACTCAGTTTTAAAATTTCAATATGCATTTAGTCATAGCTCGGATGTGGCATAAAAAAGGCCACACTACAGTTGCTACTCATAAAAATTCAAGACAAACAATTGATCTTTAGAATTAGATCATTCTAATGCGCAATTTGCGGATCAAATAAAAAATCCGAAATCTTCATTCAAGAGTTGGCCTGACATGTAGAGATGGCGCAGCAGGTACAGAAGATGCGGGCTCTCTTGTGAAGAAGTCGAGGATTGGGTTATTACATCCTAATGGTATGTTCATTTCTAGATCTTTATCCATGTCACTGGCCAAGTGATCTGATGTATTTATTAGCGCTCGATCTCCATTTTTAAATTTACGTGAAGGTTTAAATAGTGGGCGTAAATACGTGCGACCACCTGATTTATCCACCAATGCTACGGCGTTACCAGTTCTAACTTCTATTAACACAACATGTTCTCCGGTTAAGTAGCGGTTGTCGCGATTATTTCGATTTCTCAAAAAAACCTCTGAACTGGGAAGAAAGTTATATAGTTCCATTACAAATTTTTGGTTCTTATCTTTTTTGAGTGCAAATTGAAATTTGTGAAGATCTTTAATTTTAATGTTGAGTACTTTAGTAAAAGGGGGCTTGTCAGAAGAAGACGTGGGCCTGGCAGGAGACGCGGGCCTGACATGAAGAGATGGCTCAGCAACAGCAGAATACATGGCATGATGAGAAGACCCGCCAGGACTAAAAGACATGGCAGGAGCAGAAGCCATGGTAGGAGGATGCCCCGTGCCATGATCAGGATGATACTGCATGCCATTAGCAGGAGGATTATTCATGCCAGAAGCAGGAGGATTATCCGTGCCATAAGCAGGATGGTTATCCGTGCCATGATTTCCCATGCCAGAGGAAGAACCAGAAGTCAAATCAGATCCAAATCTGAAACCAAATCCATGAGGATATCTCTCGAAATGTGAAGTGGACTCTGGAACAAGAATATATATTATAAGTAACAAATATTCAACAAAAAGTACATCCAAGAAATAAGAAAATAATAACATGAATTTTGTTCTTAAATAGATAATGCAGAACATTTTTCACAAAGAATACAAACATACACGTTTTTTCGACACTAAAAAATAATTAATTTGATAGAAACTTTCTACTTCGATTTTGTTAACAATCTTTTAAAATTAAATAAATTTCTTCGAAATATTTTAGATTTTTATTGACGTTTTTAGAAATAATTTGAAATGAAATTTTTCTAAATGAAAAATCCTTTGAAATGTTCCCAGGAATAATAAGAAAAGTTTTTATTCTCTGAAGATATTTCAATATTCTTAAAAAGCTTCTTTTCCCGGGATGGGGTCAGCATTGCACGTAGCAACTTTGCACGTGCCCAACTGAGCTCGTCGATGGCCAGACGGACAACTGTGCACGTCTAAATTTCGACGTGCACAGATGGACTCCGGTGTACTTTAACGTGCCATTGAATTTTCTGAATGCAAGAAATTCTCTGAATAAGTGTTATTAGACATTTGAATACTGGAGCGACTTATACATACGTGGGCGTGCCTCAAAGCCGCATTCAGGACGTAACATCAGTGAAGGAGTCTCTCCGAAGCAGATACAAGCATTTTCTTCGACAGATTTGGTCAAGGTTTTTTGGTCAAAACAAGGTATCTGCGACTAACATGCTTGCTGCCCCGGTTCTACTCTACTCGTTTGGGGTGGTTCAATGGACAAAGCTTAAGGCCCTTGATGTCACCACGCGTAAGATCATGCATATGCATAAAAGCTTGCATATCAATTCGTCAGTTCCGCGATTATACATTTCACGCCGTCACGCATCATGCATCAGAAGTGAGCAAAGTGCGTTACTCCATCTAGATGCTTCACGTCTAAAAGCTGAAGTAAAGAAAGCAGAGGTTGGAAAATTTCAGCAAGAGCTACTCGACAAGCATATGCACGGAAACTTTCACAGAAATTTAGAAAGCAGTCCTTGTCGAAGGAGAAATCTTTGGCTTTCCTCAAATCATCAGGACTCAATTCCTGTACAGAGGGTTTTATTTTTGCATGCCAGGACGGTGTCATTTCCACCTTAGCATACCGTGACCACATTTTATGTCAAGAAGTTCCCAGTGATAAGTGCAGAGCATGTCATGCACACGCTGATTACCTAGAACACATACTATCGGGGTGTCCGACCCACGCATGAACGACGTATATCTATAGAAATAATGCGGCCCTAAGAGTACTTCATTACCATCTTTGTCGCTCTTACGGTCTTGGTCGCGACCCTGTCCTGCCAAACATTGTGACCTGACATTGTTCTCCAAGACTTCGAGAAACGAACGATATTCGTGATTGAATTCTCGGCTCCGTCCGAATACAACATCACTGCAAAGGAGAAAGAAAAGGAGGAGAGGTATCAAGACCTTAAGAGAGAGAGCTGCAACGACTGTACCCAAAGTATTCGGTGCGAGTAATTGTCCTTGTGATTGGTGCTCTCGGATGTGCGAAACTATCACTGGTTCGTAACCTTAAAACCATACCCGCGTGCCAAGAATATGCCAAGGCACTTGCGAGATGGATACAGAAATCTGTCATCCTTGGGTCGCTTCGTGTCCTCAAGACACACGAGGGTTTCGCCGGCCTGTCGCTGTGATTTCGTCGTTCCCTGTGACCACCCGTCTCTGGTTGTGAGACGTGGCCGTAGGTGTGTTTTACCGCGGTTCTACTGGGGGCTATTGACATTGTTTAGATGGCAGTTTCTCTTAGTGGGCCCTGCGGTGGTTGTTTGACTCTTTTTTTTATTATATATATGTTAGAATATGATACAGTTTTATACAATATGATACAATACCATACAATGTGATAAAATATTATATGTATGATGTACTATGATACTGTATTATGTAATATGATGCAATATGATACAATATAACCCAAAATTATACAGTATAATGCACTATCACACTATATGATACAGTATGATACAGTATAATATAACACCATACAATATGCCACATTATGTTAAATATGATACAACATAATACAATATGATGCAATACGATATAATGTGAGACGATATCATACAGTACGATTCAGTATAATATGATTTAAAAGTATGCTGTACTAAGTAATACTATGATACACTATGATGATACTCTGTGATACTATATCGTATAACATGATACACTATGATATGCAATAATACTCTATCATAAAATATAATACAGTATAATTTAACTTACTGTAATACAGTGTCATATGTATAACAGATTTTACTATCTGTGTGCTGTTTTTAAAATGATGAATTTTGGTTTCTAAACATGATATCTTCTCACTGAGATGTAAATTGTGTTAAAAAAATCGTGCATAAAGGCGTCAGCAACAGTATTATAAGTAAGTAATTTATGGAAAGCGACCATATATGACTGATCAATTTATTGTAAATTACCGGAAGTTTATAGCAATTTCGAAATTAAATTTTGGGTAATTCAACTTGAGTTACCATAAATTACCTGTAAGATTACAGTAAATTAACAGAAATTTTTATTTCATGGAAATTTATGCAAATTAAAAAAAGTGAATTTCGAAAAATTTATGGCAAGTTACCAGATTTACCTGCAAAATGACCACTAACGACCGACAATTTTCGCAAATTTATAGACATGTTCAATTTGAATTTTTGGCAATTTATAGTAAGTGACCATAAATCACTTCCAAAATTATCGTACATTACCAAAAATTGCCAGCAATTTTTATATTGAATTTTTGATAATTTGGAATAAGTTAACATAAATTTCAACCTTCTTTATTTAAAATCTGATACGGACTGAAATCATGACTGTATTTCGACGAATGTCTGAAATCATCCATTTGTTATAACAAATATCGTATGCGCCATGGGGGAGAGGCACTTTTTCGACTTGTATATGTTACAGTCAGCGTCGGAAATCAGTCATTGTCGACAATTCCTAGTCAATGTCGACCTTGATTGCTGGCATCGGTCATTGTCGACATTGACTAGTCAATTTCCATCTCAGAAACTAATGTTCGGAAATTTCCAACATTGACTGGTCATTGTCGACAATGACTAAAGCCCAGCGGTCAATGTCACTTTGCTTCAATTCGTCAGAGCTGGGGGCAATTAGGGGAGACAGGTGCCTGGCTCTATGATTCATCATTGGTCAGGTACGTGAATGTATCCTGCAATGATACTTTGCTATACATATGTGTCATGCCTGGCTTATATACTTTTTTTGTAACATATACTCATAGAAAGCTATGACTAATTAAGTTGACCAATATTATAAGCTGGATTAATTGGTTTTATTACAAATTACATATCATTATGAAATTTCATATTTTTATGATTTTTCTCAATTTCCCAATTAAATTAAAAAAAAAAACGAAGGTAACACAGAAAATTCTGGGGGAGGCGATCACTGCTTTTGCAAAAAACGTTTACAAGATTTACAGAAATACGTGTTTTTTTGTAAAAACGGTCTTTTAGCGTTTACTTTAAAATGGAAAAAGCTACAGCATTTTGTCCAGAGAAAAAATGCGAAATTAATTTCCAATAGGAATATGTATTCTCAAGTAAAGATTTGAAACTTGTTTCAAAGGTCTTTGGAAGCCAACGATTCTATTTTTTTTCTAAATCAGAGCAATTTTTTCTCAGTTTAAAAAATTAATATATACTTACGCATTGGCCCACTTTCTATTGGCAGCCCTGTGAAATGGTCGAAGTTCAGTGGTAGTGGCTGTGGAGGCATCACTGTAAAATATAACATAGGGATTTTTATTCGAGAATTTTTTTCACGAATTCCAAAAATTTGCTATTGGTCCAAACTAAAGATAGCACATATATAATCTCAAAGCCCTGCATATATTTTCGAGAAGCCAAGTGGATTTAGAAAGGAGCGACTAGTTTCACCTGAATTCCGTCAGCGTAGCACAAATATTTTTGGGAGACTATACCTCACCACTTTGTTGAAAGAAAGATCTTGTTAACTGAGTGCTTTGCAACTCAATATTTTCAAACTAGAAATTTTTGTTCACATAATTAAATACTTTGAATAACTTTTTAATTTAATAAATTAATTTATATATAAATTAAGAATTATTGATAAATCAATTATTACTAATAAATGATTAATTATTATTAAATTATTAATGAATTGCTTTTCTTGTGGTTTCGGGAAAACCCGGAACCACGGAAACTCATTCATTGCATGGATGTTCTTGGTGAAACATAGGTGTCTTCAAAGCGAGAAAATCATAAAAAGTGACGATAATTATGCTGGTAGAAAAAGATTATGTATTTCATATATTATATGATAATATATAATATCAGTTATTGACATGTATCTTTAATTAACTTTTTCATCCTTCTTCATGAAATATTGAAAGTCGGAACTACTTTGATATGATTTAATTTGTGTTTAAATTACAGGTTTAAATTACAGGCCACTGCCGCTCGGTGAGAGGCGTGCCGCGTTACTCTCATTAGTGAATCAGTGATGGCAGCCGCAATTTTCGAAAATTCATATTTAACCCTCCCGATGTGTTCACTTTCTGGAAAAATGCCTCATTTTACTCACATCGCTCAACATTAATCCATGTCTCCGGGCTTTTGAAATTAACATGGGGTTTTAAATGATAAAAGCTCGGTTTTCGAAAAAAATGAAAAAAAGTATTCAGCTCTTGAGAAATGTTCAAAATATCAGTTTTATGTAAAATTCATGCTAAAGATGATATTTTAAAGAATATCCTATAACTTAATTATTCATATCCGATGAGTGACAAATTTCCACGCATTTTTCAACTAATTAAGTTCTTAAAACAATTACTATGTGTTTAAACAGTTTGTTCTTGCTTGTGAATCGTGAAAAGTTTTTTTTCTGAATAAATGATTTTCTTGTAAACCCGTGTTTACTCGCAGGGCAGTACTCTGATCCCGGCCACCTTTACCGCATATTTTTAGATCTTGGTGGAATTCGTTCTTTCCAAAGTTCTGGAAATATACCTCGCAGGTGCCAGGCGTGCCAGTCGCACAGTAAATGATGCTCTTATTTCTTACAAGTAAAGTGATCCCCACCCACTCTGCCATTCGGCAGCCTCCCTAGCAAGCCGCAGAAGGAGAATACGGCCAGGCTAGGGTAGACGGTGCGATCCGTCTGAGGTCATCAGTTAGATACAGATAATTATTAGAATTACTGTCCTAGCGTGTTATGCAAGTGTATGTGTTTGTGTTTGTGTGGGTGTGTGTTCATTACTCGAAATCGACTTCGACTTCCACGGCTAGTCCTCTATGGGGTTTCATGTTCATGTGAGGGACATGGGGCCTCTACCTTGCCTTGGTACGGAACCAGCCTCTCCTGAGAGGAAATACAGTTTAAGGTGGGTTCCGGAACATCAAAGCCCCGGAAGAATTACACAGCAAAATGTAAATTTGTACCGGATCAGGGATTGAACCCCAGTCCTTCTGCACGGACGCCTGACGAGCTATCGTCTGAACCACCGAGGCTCTTCGGGACAAATAATACAGTTGACGAAGAAAAATATTTCTAACTCAACACATTTGTAGATAGTTCAAAGAATTTTTATTTGTTTGAAGAATTATTCCGCTATTAATCGTGTGACTTTCTTTCTGAAGTTACTGACACAATAAGTCGTACAATTCACATTGCATCATGAAATTCCATATTTTTTATAATTTTCCTCCATTTACCAATGAAATAAAGAAAAGCGAAGGTAAGACAGAAAATCCTGGGGAGACGATCATCGGTTGTGCCCAAAATTATCATAGGTTTCTACAAATTTCGTTAATTTTTATGTATTTTCAAAATGATAGCAATACGTTTTTGCTGTGTGTAAAAGCAGTGTTTCCGAGTTTATTTTAAAAACGAAGAAAGCTGCAGCATTTCGTTCAGAGAAAAAATGCGAACTTAATTTCCTATAGGAATATGTTTTTTTTAGTTAAAATTCGATGCTTGTTTCATAGGACTTCAAGGGTAAAGGATTTTGATTATTCTTTCTATATCACGGCAATTTGTTCTTAGTTCAACAAATTATTATATACTTACATCCTGGTTCCTGCATCATCAGCATATTTGTAAAATAGCCTGGTTGCGGGTTGTGTGAATCTGTAAAATATAATATGGGGATTGTTATTCAGGCATTTTTTTAATGAATCCAAAAAATTTGCTATTGGTGCATACTAAAATAGCTCAAACGTAATCCCAAGGTCAGTTAACATCAACAAAGGTACCCAGTTTCGATGAAGCAAATTCATTTTGAGAATCTAGACACTCTGCATTATGTATTTTTAGAGTATTATGTTATTTTGAAATACCACGCTGAAAAATCCAGTTCCCGTTAGATCACTGAAGTTAAGCAGTGTTGGGCGCGGTTAGTACTTGGATGGGTGACCGTTCTAGAATAATACTACTTTGTTGCTGTTGGCGGTCGTGGGCGTGGTGAGCCCACACTTGTAGTTATTTACTACAAGAAACTATCCACCTAGAAACACTACCCGAATCGGGTAGTGTCATGCCTACCCCGAAAGGAAAATGGCTTAATATTCACACAATTCACGGAATTCATGGATTTTACGGAAGTCACGGAATTCATGGATTTAACGAAATTCACGGAATTCGCAAAATTCATGAAATTCATAGAATTGAAGGAATTCAAGGATTTCATTAAGTTAAAGGAATTCATGGGATTCACGGAAGTAATGGAATTCACGGAATTCACGAAATTCCCGGAATTCATGGAATTCATGGAATTCACGGAATTCATGGAATGCAAGGAATTCATGGAATTCAGGGAATTGGCGAAATTCATGAAATCCAAAAAATTCGTGGAATTCATGGTATTCATTGAATACGCGAAATTCGAGGAATTCACGAAATTCAAGGAATTAACGAAATTCAAGAAATTCACGAAATTCAAGGAATCCACGAAATTCACGAAATTCAAGAATTTCACGGAATTTGAGTAATTCACGGAATTCGAAGAATTAACAGAATTCATGGAATTGAATGAATCCACGGAACTAATGAAATTCATAAAATTCGTGGAAACATGGTATTCATTGAGATAAAAAATTTTAAATGTATTCCGCGAATACGGTTAATTCCGTCAGTTCCATGAATTTCATAAATTCCATCACTTTATTTCGTGTCCGCGAATTCCGCGAATACCACGAATACAGTAAATTCCGAGAATTCATTGAATTCCATGAATTCCGTGAATTCTATTAATTTCGTGAGTTCCATGAATTCCGCGAGTATTATGAATTCCGTGGATTCCATAAATTCCGTGTATACCATAAACTCCGCGAATACCATTAATTCTGTCAGTTCCATGAATTCCAAGAATTCCGTGATTTCCATGAATTCCATGAATTTCGTGAATTTCATGAATACCGTGAATTCCATGAATTTCGTGAATTCTATACATTTTGTGAATTCCTCAAATTTCACGGATTCCGTGAATTCTGTGAATTCCACGAATTCCGTGAATTCCATGAATTCCGTGTATTCCGTGAGTTCCATAAATTTCATAAATTCCATGAATTCCATGTATTCCATGAATTCCATGTATTCCGTGAATTCCATGAATTCCATGTATTCCGTGAATTCCATAATTCCTTGAATTCTTTAAATTTCATGAATTCCGTGAATTCCGTGAATTTCGCGAATTCCTCAAATTTCATGAATTCCGTGCATTCCACAATTTCCGCGAATTCCATGAACTCCATGAATTTAATGAATTCCGTGAATTCCTTAAATTTCACGAATTCCATTAATTGAGTGAATTCCTTTTGCACAATTTTCGACTTATAAATGCTACAATACATGCATTGGAATGCTCGAGGGTGACTTCACGATTTACAGCACTTACGATACATGTATTGCAATTTCGTCATTCCAAAACCGTGTTAGCAATTTTACCTTACACTTGTATTTTAGAAGTGTTGGAGAATTCCAAACATTTTTAACAGTGTTTAAATGAGAGAAAGTTTTTTACTCATTGATTATTATATTTATATCATAAGAAATTCTGATAATCGTAAAATAATATTTTTTCATTCTAATCCTATTTTTAATAAATTGGCCACGTGAACTGATTTTAAAAACTAGATCAGAATATTATTAGTAAATCTATAAATCATAACCAATATGAATATCAAAGCAACAAACCATTCTCATTTAGACTTCCTTCTGGCGAACCCTGAGTTCCTTCCGAACCAATCCGAATCATTTCGGAATCTGTATTCGAACCAATCCAAGTCAATTCGAACCAATCCGAAAAAAGTTATACATTTCGTTTGACCCGAATCCTTTACAAATTGATCCGAATCAATTCGAACTCTAAAACGAACTAATCCGAACCAAAGCTTCAATCCAAATGAATCCGAATCAATCAGAACTCGGATTGATATACACTGAATTTTCAATCCAAAAGTATCAATAATGAATCCGAGTTTGGATTGAATAGGATTCATTCAGATCGAAAATCGTTTTAGGTAAATCCAAGTTTGTTTTCATTCGGATTGGAAATTTGGTTCGGATTTATTCGGATTGTTATCGTCTCTCTGTTCTTGGAGAGCGTCGAAACTATTAGAAATCTCAACTTGATAATTTAATGTTTCTGTTGCTGTTTTGAAATTATCTATATTGAAACGAACTGTTGGTGTGAATTTAAATCCGCTCCCCTATACGATCTTATATCGAGAATGTTTGTGTGACGTCTTCTGTCAATTAGAGCGTGATCAATCTGATTGTGAGTGATACCATCTGGTGATGTCCAGGTGGCCTTATGTATATTTTTATGCTTGAAATATGTGCTTTTGACAACGAGGTTCTTTGAAGCTGCAAAGTTTATTACTCTAGTTCCATTATCATTACTGACGTCATGCTAACTTTCTGATCCTATTGTAGGCCTTTACATCGGTTCTTTTCCAATTTTTGCGTTGAAATCTCCCAATACTATTATTTCATCAAAAGTTGAGAATTTGTCAAACACCCACGCGATTGTTTCGTAAAAAAGATCTTAAGTGTCTTCTTCTTTGTCCTCGGTGGGGCAGTGCACGTTGATTAACGCCTATTTGCTGAAATTACCCTTTAGTACAATGTATGATAACCGATCGTTAATGAATTGAATGTCGATAACCGCTTGCGAAATTCGTTTATTAATAAGAAAACCGGTCCCCAGTGTGCGCCCCTTAGCTCCCCCGTAGTGGAAAGTATAGTTATCCTTAGAAATCTACGCGAAATCGCCCGGCCAGCAGGTTTCTTAAAGTGCTATTAAGTCAGTTTTGTATTTATTTGCTATCCCAATGAGTTCGCTAAATCCGCCAGTACTTCGACTACGCGCGTTTAGAGTTCCCACCCTTAGATATTTAACTGTAGTTTTTTGTTTTCGCAAGTTAGCCATGATAGTTTCAAGATAATCCGCACGTTAGGATCCTATTCCGATCGTAGGTGACTCCACTGTCCCAGGAGTGATAACCCCCATACCTCCCTAGGTCTGAGTATGGGAGCTTTCCGAGTTTGATAAGGACCATGTCAACTTGTCGTCAGACACATTACAGTTTCATCCTCGCATCCTAATGTCCCCCTGCAAGGCAACGCGCCTACTGGCATCGATACCCCTTTGGCCCTATACAGGCAAATTATTCCACACATCCCTTGCGGGCAGTGTCATCGCTGCGGTGTCCGTTGGGGCAGCAGGATTTTTCCCTTACAAGATTTTTAGTTTTGGTTCGGGTAGTGTTTCTAGGTGGATATTTTCTACCAGTGCTGAGCTCACCACATCTGCGACTGGTTCCTATCGTCTGTCCGCGACTGCTTATTCTTGTATTCGCAGTTAACCTGAGCGTCTGTTCAGCCTTACGGGCCGTTCCTCTATCCGCAACTCGAGGACGCGCTGCGTAGTGGTGACAGGAACCGACCGAGCAGCATAGATTCATAGAAACTTATTTTCAATTTAATATCCATTGTATTTGAGAAACATCTATTAAAATTTCATTTTGTGATTTCTTTGTATTCTTTATGCATAATATTATGTAGAATATTTAAATTAGAGAACGTGTTTTACTCATTTATTATTATATTTATATCATAATAAACTGGCCACGTGAACTGAATTTGAAAAATAGATCAGAATATTCCTAGTGCATCTAGAAATCATAATCAATATGAATTTTAAGGCGACAAATCATTTTCATTTGAACTTCCTTCTGCCGAACCGTGAACTCCCATCCCACACTTTCACCAGAGCGGGCTATGATTTATAAAATGCATGGAAACTTATATGTAACATTTATGAAAATACGTTAAACTTGAGATTTGTATGGTAATTTACCGGTAACATTTGATAACTTCGATGATGTATTGCTGAACGTATGGATATTGCTCAAAATTTTTGTGTTTCCATGGCTTCTTGAAGTTTGCTGGCCCTCCAGCGTTGCAACTTTCAGCAGGATTGTTTTTAGAAATGTAATGCATATTCAAAATTTGTCATAGGCGCTTATTCTGCGTACATTTCAAAGTACATACAAAAGTGAATACGATGTCAAAATAACATAATACTCTAAAAATACATAATGCAGGGTGTCTAGATTCTCAAAATGAATTTACTTTATCGAAATTGGGTACCTTTGTTGATGTTAGCTGACCTAGGGATTACATTTGAGCTATTTTAGTTTATATTAGTGGCAAATTTTTGGGTTTTGTTAAAAAAATGCCTGAATAACAATCCCCATATTATATTTTACAGATTCACGTAGCCCACGACCAGGCTATTTTACTAATCTGCTGACGATACAGGAACCAGGATGTAAGTATGTAATAATTTTTTGAACTAAGAAAAAATTGCCGTGATTTAAAAAGAATAATCAAAATCCTTGACGCTTGAAGTCCTTTGAAACAAATATCGAATTTTAACTCAAAAAATACATAATCCTATAGGAAATTAAGTTATCGCGATAAGTTAGATTCAGGTTACAAAACGGACGAGACAATCTCATCTGTTAACATGTCTGGAACGAACTCTCCCAACCCCAACCCAACCGCACTCGTCCAAATAACCGACGAAATGAAATTACGGATGCTCGCGAATATCGAAGCTTTGATGGCCAACATGGCACATGCAGGATCTCGAAGAAGAAAGGGAAAGTGAGTCAATAGAGAGTAGGCCATTGACGCGTGAAGGGACTGAAGCAATATCGTCCCACCCATCTATTTAAAAATCGAAACTACCAGCAACTGTAACTCAATCCCCAAATCAGTACGACCTAGAAAGGAAAGAGATAACTGAACAACTTCCTAAAAATATACAGCTACATAGAGAAAGGGAAGATACTAGGACATCAGGATTCCTGGCCGATCAAGGAAAAGAAAGAGAAGCAACGGAACGTCGTCTATTGAGTCACGAGTAATTACTCAGAGAAAAAGAAGGTATAAAATTTCAAACAACAGAAGATGAATAGATTGATGCTAAATTAGCTTTAGAAACGATGAGGGCCATAAATGGCCAAGATGATATTGGAGTAGAGCATTTTATTAAAAGCGTTAAAAGGGCGAAAAGTACGTGCACAAAACCCAACTTACATCTAGACATGATTCTTGCTATGAAAATACAAGGCATTGCGGAAAAGGCTGCCTGCTACACACCGGTGAACTCTTACGAAGATTTATGTACTTTTTAAAGACAAAACCGGCAAAAACCAGCTCAATTTTAGCTTTAAAAAACAAATTAAAATCCTGCAAACAAGAAATTACAGAAACAGTTCAGAATTTCAGCCTACGCTTTAGGCTAGTAACCAATGAACGAAATTATGCCGTTCAAGCCAAAGATATTACTTAAAATGAGAGTCAAGTGAGAATAAACATAGAAGAAGGAGAAAATATTAACAGATGTTTACTTAATTTAAAAAAAGAGATTTAAAAGAGATCAGTTGAAAGAATCACAACCTGTTCGACAGATACCGTTGAAACCAATAATGAAATTCCAACATAGGCCAACACAGGCACCTCGATACTGGGCTAACACTACAGTCACTCAACGAATACCGAATCATACATGGCACTAAACGACAGAATGTAAATGAAGTGTCATAAATGTGGTAATTTAGCCCATTTTACATTCAAGTAACGGAAGAAGAATTGGAAAACAAAACAATGACAATGGAAGAGTAAGAAATCGACGAGGAGACGAATATCGCCCGTTGGTAGACTCAGGAGCTTCAATAAACCTGATTAAAAAACAGCAAATACCCGAAGATACAAAGTCTTTCAAATTTACAAAAATATTCGCCATGGGAAAAGTCAAACATTTATCAAAGGAAGCAATATACATACCATATTTCTCCAAAAAACATCTCTTTCAAATAATGGATGATGATTTCCCATTACCAGAATTTGGTATAGTAGGTTTACCTTTTTTTTTAAAAAATGTGAAAGACGCACAATAACAGCGAAATTTCTGAATTTAAGCAACAACAAACTACCATTGCACGATAGTGGCAATTATATAGCCCCACACACACAAATATTGTTTAGAATTCAAGTGAGAGACAAAGACAATGAGATCTGGATAGAAAATAACAACCTAATCCCTGACGGTATATATAAATTCAAAAATGGTGAAATTATAGCACCTATAATAAATGATTGAAAAATTCTACAAAAAATTCCGGGAGAATTACAATACGACATAATTCAAACAGTAGAGTCTCGAGGCGATACTCACTCTTAAATGAGGGAGAATGATAAAAACCTAGACTACTGTGATAGAATCCAAGAATTACAAAAATGACTGAAACTAGATCACATTAAGAACAAAGTTCCACGAAATGTTCACACTACCCGATGACCCACTCCCCCGTACAAAACTCACAGAACATGAGATCATCCTAAACACAGGAATAATTAGGCATTCATAATCATCGTTCAATTTACCCCTATGGGTAGTCCCCAAAAAGGAGACAAACTTAGAATGGTCATAGAATATCAACAAGTAAATAAAGATACTAACCAATACTCCTACCTGT
The DNA here is from genome assembly GCA_932178445.1 of Andricus quercusramuli. Lineage (NCBI taxonomy): Eukaryota > Metazoa > Arthropoda > Insecta > Hymenoptera > Cynipidae > Andricus > Andricus quercusramuli. Next base: position 450,485 of record CAKNXH010002209.1, on the reverse strand, counting down.
TACCAGTAATGGACGATATTTTAGAACAATCAGGACAAGGTAAATTCTTTTCCTCTCCCGATATGAGTGTTGACTTTCACCAGATCTCTATGCAAGAAGAGTGTAAAAAGTACACAGCATTCTCAACATCTGAAGGACACTTCGAATATAACCGAATGCTCTTTGGACTGAAGAACGACCAGCGACATTCCAGAGAATGATGGACAACGCATTTAGAGGGTTAATAGGGAAAGAATGTTTCGCCTATATCGACGACATAGTGATATTTGGATCTACCCTAGAGGATCACAATAAAAATGTAGTGAAAGTTCTACACCGAATCAACGAACTTGGCTTAAGATTAGAATCAACTACAAGCGAATACCTCAAACCTGAATGAAAATATCTAGGTCACTTGATAAATAAAAATGTAGTTGAACTAAACCCTGATAAAATCGAAGCAGTCCAAGATTTTAAAAATCCAATAACAGTAAAATAAGTTCAATCCTTGTTAGGACTTGCGGGACATTACATAAAGTTTATGAGAAACTTCTCATCAATGGCTAAGCCCCTCAAACTTTCCAGCAGAAAAGATACTTCTTTCAACTGGACAACAAAATGCGAGGAAGCATTTAATAAATCCAAAAATACCCTTTGCACGGCACCTGTCTTAAAGTTCCCAAACTTTAAAGAGCAATTCACACTCAAAGCGGATGCCTCAAACTTAGGTTTAGGTGCAGTCCTGTCATAGAATAAACACCCATGTTTATTTATATCTCGAAAATTATACCCTGCAGAACAAAATTATAGCAAATTTTAGAAACAACTTTAAGCTATAATATGGGCAGTTAAACGCCTAAGACAATACCTTCTAGGAAACAAGTTCAAATTTCAAACGGACCACGAAGCACTAGTATGGTTCCATAATGGTGAAGACCCTAGTTCAAAACTCTTATAGGTGGAGAATCAAACTAGAATACCAGTATGAGATCCAACATGTAAAAGGAAAGGAAAACAAAGCAGCCGACTGCTTATCCATATTCCAGGGTGTTTCTGGCACCACAGAGTGTGCATACGCGCCATAAAGCCTCCGCGAACAGGGATAATGCTAGCATCGTAGTAGTCTAGCACGTCATTCCTGAGTTGATTCGTTTACTCAATTAGGGCGTTTCACCGGACTACTTATTCATTATTGTAACGGTATTCAGCAAAAACCCTTAGTACAGGGACCCTCTATCCACTACCCAAGGACGCGTTCGGTGGCTTTTTTATAGGCCCTTCAGTTCTATTCCAAAGGAATCGAAATCGTATATTTTGAAATTTTTCAAATAATTTTCATTATTTTAAACTATGTTTGTATATTGTAAATCGTTAAAAGCTATTTTTTTCTTAAATTAATGTCAGATATAATGAATGCTAAGAGCGATATTGCTTGTGAAAGACAGTTAGCAACTATACTATAAGCTGGATTAATTGGATTTGTTACAAATTTACATGTCATTATGAAATTGCATATTTTTATGATTTTTCTCCATTTTCAATTAAATAAAAAAAGCGGAAGTAAGATAGAAAATCCTGCGGGAGACGATTACTGGTTTTGCCATAAGTTGTCTTAGGTCTTCACAAATTTCAACAAATTTCCACAATTTCATGAATTGTTATGAATTAAAAAATTAATAGAAATACGTTTTTTTGTTGTTGTTGTAAAAACAATGTTTTTCGGTTTACTTAGAAAATGAAAAAAGCTACATCATTTTATGCAGAAAAAAATGCGAAATTAATTTACCGTTAGAATATGTATTTTTGAGTTTATATTCGAAACTTTTTTCAAAGGTCTTTAAAGGCCAACCATTTTGATTTCTTTTTTCAAATCACAGAAGATTTTACCCAGTTTAAAGAATTATTATACACTTACGCATGGGCCTACTTTCTACTGGCATCCCTGCTGAATGTTCCAAGCTTGATAGTCCTGGTGTAGGTATAACTGTAAAATATAATATAGGGATTTTTGTTCAAGAATTTTTTCAGCGAATCCCAAAAATTTGCTATTGGTCCAAACTAAAGTTATCTCAGAATTGGAAATTATTTCCTGATAGTTCTTGCACACGGGTGGTCCAAAAATTCGGTTGCACTCAACTTCCCTCCTGTGTAAGAAAGTCTGTCGAATTTGGGCGGAGGGCAAATTTGATGTGTAGGAAAGGCGTTTTTTATGTGTTATTATTTTTTCTAAATCGCAGCAATTTTTTCTGAGTTCAAAAAATTATTATATACTTACATAATGGTGTATACGGAGTCTGCTGATGTGCGAAAGGGTTTAGTCCTGGTGTATATGAATCTGCAAAATATAATATAGGGATTCTTATTCAAGAATTTGTTTTAATAATCCAAAAAATTAGCTATTGTTCCAAACTAAAGACAATTCAAATGTAATCCCAAAGTCACTTAGCATCAAACCAGGTACCCAATTTCGATGAGGTAAATTTATTTTGAAAATCTAGACAACATGACCCAACTTCCAGCAAGATGTAGGACTGTCTGGAAAACGCCGAGTTCAGTACAGTGATAAAAAATTCCTTTTCCTTCATGCAAGTTTCAAACAAACGTGTGCAAATTTAACAATTCTGGAGCGGCTTTTAAATTTACGCGAAAAAATTGCCTACGGGGAATTTCGGACACGCATTACATTTCCCACAAGAGCCCTTCTGAAAGTTGAATAGGGGAAAATGATACTTTATTTGTCGACACTGAGAGACGCGTCCACTTCAAAGTTACCTGTGAATTATTGCACATTTCATAAGCTTTCATAAATTTCTATAATTTACAGAATTTTTTTTTCTAAACAGGGTTCTCGGATTTAATTTGAAAACGGTGGATTGTCGCTCGGGATGTATTGATCGGTATTATAATTAAGTACTCCTTGAATCTACAAAATTTGTTATACGATTGTTTATTATTAGAAGTAGTTACTATGACCATAAACGAAGCCTTGTTTTACCTGCCCTTTCCCCCCTCTTCTACTATAAGAAGGGGAGCCGGGCAGCGATAACACAAGGCCGCTGCCGATTTGAGTCGTGTATCTTGTGAATAAAAATAAATATTATAGGTTTGAATAATTGTGTTCCATTTCATAGAATTAGTTCATGAGGCATCTTTCATCTTTAGTAGGCGGTTTCAGATTCCAGAATCTACTGTATAAAAGGGTGAGCTTGTTCCAAAACTACTTATTTATTTCTTTTTATCAACAACGATGGCAAGCGAGCAACTTGTTATTCTAAACAAAAAGAAGAGTACCATCAAGGGTCAAATAGCCAATTTTAAAAATTTTTTGGCCAAATATAGTGAAGAAGAACCGAATGCAATAAGGCTAGATTTACATTTGCAAAGATTAAAAAGCGCCTTTGAAAAGTTTGATGATATACAGGATCAAATCGAATTGTTAGACTCAGAGACCCCCCATATCGATCTTGTTCTCGACCGTTACGCCATTCAAGATGAGTTTCTTTAAATTGTGGCAGACGGACAACACCTTTTAGCATTAACGCAACCGTCAAATCAATCTACAGATACCATACCTCGTACTTTAGATGTTCACCAGACAAAGCGCAGGGTAAAGTTGCCACAGGCTACGTTACCGACATTTAGCGGTATTATGAAGAATGGCTTGCTTTTAGGGATTCGTTCACATCCTTAATACATAACCAAACTGATTTAACAGATGTAGAAAAACTTCAATATTTAAAATCAGCACCTAAAGATGATGCAGCACAAAAAATATCAGTTTTTTCAATAACGGAAGACAATTATAATCGTGCGTGGCAACTCTTAGAGAAAACATACCAAGACAAACGTTTAATTATCTCTCGACATCTTAGTTTAATCCTGCGTCTACCAGTCCAAGAAAAGCAAACCTCCGAAGGTTTAATAAAGCTAGCTGATGACACACAACAACACATGTTATCATTAGCTTCATTGGGCGTAAAGATCTCGGAAGAAATTCTGGTTCAAAATATTGAAGAAAAATTACACAAAACGACATTACAAAAGTGGGATGAAACCCTAAAACGAGACGAATTTCCTAGACTCGACGACATGTTAGAATTTTTATACAGGACAGCCACTCGTTTATCTCAGCGCGAATCTCAATATAAAAATCTCAGTAAAGACACAAGTGGTACACCAGGTAGCTCCGGAAATCAAGGGAACACAAAAAAAACTTTCCTAACACCGAATATAAAACCATGTCCAGCTTGCAGATGCAAGACTCATCCGCTCTTTCGATGTGAAAAATTTCGCAGATTTTCAATTCCGGAAAGAATTCAAGTGGTGCAAGACGCCTCCTTTTGCCCTAATTGCATTTGATTTAATCACAAATTAGCGGAATGTTAATTCGGTAACTGCATGGTTTGCAACAAAAAACACAACACACTCTTGCATCTTGAGTCTTCAATCTTAAACTCATAGCTCATAAAACCCACAGGATATAGTGAACGATACATCTCCTTAACAACGAAAATTCCAATGAATCAATTAATGACAAGCGCAGTGACTTATTCATTGGATAAAGACAGACGGCCTATACGATGCCGAGCTCTTCTGGACACATGTTCATCTGCTGATTTCATAACGGAGAACTTAGCTACGGCACTACGATTGCCAAAGAAGAGATGTTCTGTTCCTGTGGGTGCATTAAATAACCCAACAACAGTCGCTAAAGCTGTAGTCAAAACAACAATTTGTTCTCTACATAGCAGTTATGAACGAACGCTTAGCTTCCTCACAATCCCACAGATAGCTGAATTAGTACCGAATGATATTATTCCTCAGGATGCGATAAAAATACCTTTAAAGATACAACTCGCTGATCCAACGTTTCATTTACCATCAAAAGTGGACATGCTTCTTGGATCTGGACCATCGTTATCCAGTTTTTGCGCAGGCAAAATCATATTATCTGAACAGGGTAGCGATTTAATCTTACAAAAAACTGAACTAGGATGGATTATAGGAGGAAATGTTGGTTCCACATCTCTCACCGCATTACGCACAGTAAAATGCAATTTTGCCGAGCTAAGATCTGAAATTTCCAAATTTCGGGAATTAGAAGAAGGTTTCGGTCAAATTCACCTTTCTCCTGAGGAGACTGCATGTGAAGAGCATTTTCGTATTCATACAACTCGTAATCATTTAGGTCGATACGTAGTAGCACTTCCCTTTCGAGAAAATCATGAGAAGTTAGGAGAATCACGATCCGTAGCCTCAAAACGCCTTAATAGTCTCGAAAGAAGATTTAAACATCAACCCGAATTGCGAAGTCAATATTCGGAAATCATTGAAGAATATTTAAAACTCGGTCACATGTCCCCAATCCAGGATGAGAGGGAATTCGGTTTCTATTTACCACACCATGCTGTATTTAGGGAAGGTAGTTCAACAACAAGGGTTAGAGCAGTCTTTGATGGTTCAGCAAAATCCGAATCCGGTCTTCCATTAAACGAGATACTAATGGTAGGACCCACATTACAAGATCACATTATATCGCACATACTTCGATTCAGATTCCACAAATATGTACTGACAGGCGATATTGAAAAAATGTACAGACAATTTGAGATTCGAGATGAAGACAGAAGGTTCCGAAGAATTTTGTGGCGACGCGATGGAATGAATCTTGAAACCTTTCAATTAAATACGGTCACATTTGGAATAAGTTCTTCTCCGTATCTTGCGACACGCGCTATTGAGCAATTGATAAATAATGAAGGTCATGAACATCCGAAGGCAGCTGTCATACTTGAAAGAGATCTATATGTGGATGATCTCATCACAGGAGCGGCAACTATCGAAGAAGGAGTTCAAATACGGGATAGTATAATAAAACTGCTCAATCTCGGTTGTATGAATATGCGTCAGTGGGCCTCAAATGACGTATGTCTCCTACGAGGAATTCCAGACACTAGCATCAATCAAAAAATTCAATTCAGTGATAGCAAAACATTAAAGACCCTGGGTGTTTCATGGAACTCTAGTAATGACAGCATAATGTACTCTGTACATTCTCCATTACTGAAATCCAAAATCACAAAAAGAACGATACTCTGTGATATTGCCAAACTCTGGGAATTAAAAGTAGATTGGGATGAGTCATTACCGAATAACATACACAAAACATGGATGGAATTTCATTCGGAAATAGAACTTCTCGGGGGCTTGCGTTTTGATAGGAAGGTAGTTGTGAATGGAGCCATTGACGTTCAGCTGCATGAATTTTGTGATGCAAGCGAGAAGGGTTACGGAGCTTGCATATATATTAGATCGGAAAATAGCCAAGGTCACTCTGAAACTAAATTACTTTGTGCCAAATCTAGAGTAGCCCCCTTAAAAACTATCAACATCGCACATTAGGAGATCTGCGGTGCGCAACTACTCGCGAAACTGTACTCAACAGTACACGAAGCGATTAATGTTTCCATAAGAAAGACCGTTTTTTGGACCGATTCAAACATCGTTTACTTTTGGATAAATAATTCTCCTCAACGTTTAGAAACGTTCATTGCAAATCGCGTCTCCCAAATACAACAAAAGACGAAAATTCAAAATTGGAGACACATGTGCACAGATGACAACCCTGCCGATGCATTATCGAAAGAACAAATGCCCGCAAAATTGATTAAAAATGATCTTTGGAAATTCGGTCCAGATTGGCTCAACCGTGAAAAATCCGCTTGGCTTACAATTGAAATTCCATCATCAAATAAATTCTCAGGGCTTAAGAAAGAAGTCTGTTTAACCACTCTTCCGTATTCAGGATTCTTCAACAAGTTTTCGTCCTTCTCAAGGCTGAAAAGAATTATCGCGTATTTTCTTCGTTTAAAAATGAATAACTACCAAAGGGGGTTTTTACGCGCATCAGAAATAAACAATGCGGAAAAAGCTATAATTCTCGCGACTCAAATCACTCATTTTGCTGATGAAATGAACGATTTGAAGAAGGGAAGAAGAGTTTAAAAAAAGAGCAAATTAACATCACTTGATCCATTTATTGATCGAGACGGAATCATCAGGGTGGGAGGCCGATTAAAAAACTCATCCATTCCTGAATCCCAACAGCATCCCATGATCTTGCCACGATCAAGTCATATCACTAAGCTAATAATTCTCAACGAGCATTTGGAAAACAAACACTCCGGGATACAGACAACGTTGTATGCATTACGTCCACGATTTTGGCCCTCGATGGCCGAAGTCAAGTGCGAAAGGTCATTCGTAAATGTATCAGATGCTTTCGGGTAAATCCGTCGACAGCTGAATACATAATGGGGAACTAACCAAGCATTAGAATAACTCAAGCACGCCCATTTAGTAACGTTGGAGTGGATTACTGTGGTCCCTTTTACATAAAAGAAAAAAAATTCCGTAATCGATCACGAGTCAAGGTTTACGTCGCAGTCTTCATTTGTCTCGCTGTTAAGGCAGTACATCTTGAAGTGGTTAGTGACATCACCACCGAAGGTTTCCTAGCTGCTCTCCGTCGGTTTACAGCCAGACGTGGAAGGCCTAATCTCATATATTCCGACAATGGAACTAATTTCAGAGGAGCAAATTATGAGCTATGTTACGTGGTAACAATTTGTTTTGCTTGTCTATTTTAATATTCAGCTGATATGCGAACCAGGTCTTGGAAAAACGATCCAAAGTGGAGACATTTCCGATCCTAAGCTCTTGATGGAGGTAATGCCAAAATATAAACGCATAAATCTACTGTTTCCTTCATGAGCACGTTCTCTAACCGTCTAGACTACCACGTTGTCTCGAGCGGGCACCAAAGTTTATTAATCTTAGTCTAATTTCTGGACCCCTAAGTCCCTTTTTGGCCACCTTGTACCATCCTCACTATCCCTTCCTCTAAGAGAAACCGTTGTCTCCACCCTCTAACGTGAACCAATAGGGTTACACTTCATTCCTACTAAGGTTTTCCGAATTTTTCCCTCTGTCGACTTCTCTGTACTTCGATCATAGCATCATACCGTTTCCGTCAACCGAACTCTCAACATCGCCTCAGAGAGATCGTTCCGATTTTAACTATTGTAACATTTTCCAAGTTGATTTCAATGTTCAAACATCATTTCAGACGTGTCATGGGTGATGTTCTTTTTACCTTTGAAGAACTTAATACGTTTGCCATCGAAGTCGAAGCGATTCTAAATTCACGCCCTCTCACACCTATTTCTTGCGATCCAAACGACATGATTGCCCTAACTCCTGGTTATTTCTTAATAGGTGATTCTCTCACAAATCTACCAGAGGTGGATCTCACTTCAGCATCACCTCCCGCATCAGCTAGATGGCTACACATACAAAAAATGCGTCAGCACTTCTGGAAAAGGTGGCACAAGGAGTACATCAACGAATTAAACATTCGGCATAAGTGGAAGAACGGAGAACACCAAATAAAGGTGGGATCCATCGTTCTCCTCAAGGAAGAAAATACTCCACCAATGCAGTGGCCGATGGGGCGTGTCATCGAAGTATTTCCTGGATCGGTTGGAATCGTAAGAGCTGTCAACGTGAAGACGGCCAAAAGTACCTTCAAACGAAACGTAACAAAACATGCACCCTTACCAATAGATACAAACAATGCCGACGCCTGAAATTGTGACCTAGTGTTCATTTTGTATTTTTCTTTCAACCTATCGATACTCTAATGTAAAGGGTCATGCACAGATAGAATAAGGAAATTGACGATTATAAAATTGAAATGATGTATCAATCATCCTATCACCGAGGGGGGAGGTTGGATTGTCGCACGGGATGTATTGATCGGCATTATAATTAAGTGCTCCTCGAATCTACGAAAGTTGTTATACGATTGTTTATTATTAGAAGTAGTTACTATGACCATAAACGAAGCCTTGTTTTACCTGCCTTTTCCCCCTCTTCTACGATAAGAAGGGGAGCCGAGCAGCGATAACGAGAGAAATCGACCTTTAATTCACTAGTTACAAGGCCGCTGCCGATTTGAGTCGTGTATCTTGTGAATAAAAATAAATATTATAGGTTTGAATAATTGTGTTTCATTTGATAGAATCAGTAATTGTTAAATTTAGTGTTTGATAAATAAGTGTTAATTTACTACTCGACAAAATAAACGGGGAAAGCTACTACATTTTTTTTTAATACAAGAAGATGTGCATTCATGTTGTCTATAAGAATATGTCCTTTTTAAGTCAAAATTTGAAACTTATTCCAAAGGTTTCCCAGGGGCCAACACCATTCAGCAGGAACAATTTATTGGCGGCTAGGTTATAAAATTTGGATTTTTTTCTGAATCCCAGCGATTTTTTGTTATTTCAAAAAAATAATGATATACTAACCTGGATCTGGTGTTCGACTGATCCTTCTTCTATGCTGCTGCTTCCTTGGTGTTTGAGGTTCATATGACTCATTATCACTTCCATCTGCAAGATATAATATAGGGATTTTTATTAAAGATTTTTTTGAATAAACCCCAGGAATTTGCTATTGGTCCAAAATAAAGAGAGACCAAACATGTAAATATATTTAGAAAATCTGAGCTTTCTATAAACCGTAAATTACCATGAATGCTTATAAATTTCCATTAAGGACCCCGCACCAAATGTACAGTTAATGTCTTTTTGTGAAAATTTCCAAATCTAATTTTTTTTTTGTATTTTCGAACCTGCAAAGCGATAATCCGAAAGAAAAAATTAAGAAAAAGTGACAGTTTTTTTACAAAAAATTGCCAAAGTTTCAATTTTTACATGAATTTTAATAGAAAAATGTTTATTTTAGTGAAAAGTTTTTTTCTTCTAATATCGATATTGCAGACCTAATCGTTGGTGATTTATTCCTTACGAAAAGGTAATTTTTCTGCTTCTCTAAGTAGGGGATGATTACACAACCCTTAGAAAAATTCAAAGACATCCTTGTCGTCTACACCTTCCCTATTTACTTTTAATATGATTCCTTTCTCGTAGATTATTTAGAAAACTTTTTGCGATTTTAGTCATTAAGAAATGTGAATATTCCGGCAAAGATATTATAAACGTATATTTTTTTACATAGTGTTTCAAAATAATTTTTAAAAACGTCTTCTCGAAAATCGAATTTCAATTTAGAAAAAAAAACTCAGAAGAAAGTTCGAGATAAACCAGTGCTGAAAAAAATTTTCTTTCATAAATATTTTTTTATTGAAATAAACAAATATTTATATTACACAAGAAAACTTCTTTAATGTTTAAAGCGTTTAAAAATTATTATTTACATTTAAAAGAACAATCATTTAAAACAAATATATTTCTAGCTAAAAAAATTTGGATTGAAAATGTACATATATATATATTTTTAATTTCAAAAATCAGTGCTGATTTGAATCCTGCAATGTTTGTTTGCAAAATTTTATTAGGTTCAAAGAAAATTAAGGGAGATATTTTTTTCTGTTTGAGTCGCACGTGATTTTGCATTAATTTTGTTTCGGGAATTTTATTATCTGGGAATTTCAAAATTCGTTAATATTATAAGCTGCTCGATAAATCTTATTATTTTTGGAATTTTCAAATTTAAAAAAAAAACAGAACAATTTTCAATATTAAAACATTCGAAACTGAATTGTCACAATTTCAAAGTGGTAAATTTAAACTTTGAAAGTTGCAATTATAATTTTTCTAATTTTTAAGCTTTTAATTTAAAGGTAATAAAGGTTATAATATTACCAAATTGGAAAATTTCCGACAGAAAATATCCAAAGTAAAAAATTCCCGAATTAAATCATGAAAAAATTTTTTTCTTAATAAATATTATTTCCTTATTAAAAATACAATAATCAAATATTTTTATTGAAGAAATTTTTAAACATTCAATTTTTTTCAAAATTATTCCTTGAATTTACAAGAACAGTAATTGTTTAAAAATTGTATCAAAAAATAATATAAAAAACATGTGCGCTTCGAAAGAAAAAAATTCTTTCTACATTTTCTTCGAACCTAATAACATTTTTCAAACAAACTTTGCAGGATTCAATTCAGCACCGATTTATATCGTAATTTATTTTATTTATTATTTGTCTTTGAGTTAAAGTTTTGATTTTTGAGAACGTTTTTCGTTATTTCATATTTTTTTGAACCATTTAAAGTCAGGAATTTTCTAGTTTTTTTTTCATAATTGGGCAATTTTCTGCCAGGAATTTTATTATCCGTGAATTTTTCAATTCTTTAGTTTTATATTTCGGCACTTTGATTATTATGGGAATTTTATTATTTGGGAATTTCCCAATTCGCAAATTTTACAGTTCCAGGAATTTTATTTTCCGGGACTTTTCAATCACTTCGGAAAATTATCGACAATTCTAATATTACCGAATTTGAAAATTCCCGACAGAAAATTTCCGAATTATGAAAGATCCGAACTAGAAAATTCTTGAATTTGAACAATAAAAAAATGGTTTGTTCACAAATATTTTTTTAAAGGAAAATAATCAAATATTGATATCAAAGAAGAAATTTTCGATTAAAAACTTAATTTTCAACCAAAAATGGGATAGTTCAGTTTTTAGTTTAAAAAAATTAGTTTAAAAAAAAAATGGAATTCAAAAAAACTGAAGTCTCTACCAAAACGGATGAATTTTTTATCAAGTAGTTGAATCTTTAACAAAAAAAGATGAATTTTTATCCAAGAGGATCATACTTCTGCCAAAAAAGAAAATTTTTCAAGCAAATAATTAAATTTTTTCAAAACAATAATTGAATCTTCAATCAAAAAATGAGTTTTCAACCAAAAAGATTAATTTTCTACAAAAACATACGAATTTTCAATAAAATTCATAAATTTTTCAACAAATAATTGAATTTTCAACTAAAAAAGATCAGATTTCAATTTAATATATTTGTATTTAACCAAAAATGGCATAGTTGAATTTTCAGCTAGAAAATTAGAAAAGTTTCAGTACGAAAAATTTGTTATTTTTTTTTATTAATATAGAATGTTTTAGTTCTCAACAAATGTAACAAATTTCATCTTTTTATCTATATCCAATCAAAATATGTAGACAATGTTGATCAAAACTTTTCCCGATTTTTTATCATATATTCTTTCATTTTCTCAACTGCTTTACACGTAATTATTGGTTTCTCTTCTTACTTATATATTCAATGTCTTATCTTCTAATCTTGTTCCATATGTGAGCCACATCAAAATTATATTCAGTAATTTATAAACTAAAAAAATCAATTTTAGTTTTACTTTGGCCTTAATCGTTTGCAAATTCCTTGTTACCGTAACGAATGCAATATTTATTTTCGCTGATAGTGCTGAAATGCTGAATAAATTATGAAAGAAACATTACGGCGATAAAAAATTGTGCCGATAGAGGACAAATTTTATTTTCGTTATTTATTTCTCTTTTTTACCATCCATAAACAACCAAAAAAGATTTTCTACCAAAAAAGATGAATTTTCAATTTAGAAAAATTAATTTTCAACTAAACATTTGCATTTTAAGCAAGAGGAATGATTTGTCACTCATGGGTTTTTTTGGGACCATACAAAAATTCCCAAATATCAAATTGAGCTAGAAAATCGCCGATGAGAGCTTTTATTACGTTCAAAAATTCAGAAATACGGAAGAAAATTATGAAAATGTTTGTAGTAAATCTCTCAGATTCTGACCTACGAATTTACATTAAATTTTTGTCGAAATTCATGTTAGCTAATATGGAAAGGTTAAGTGCTGCTTTTTATATGCATATGTATTTTAATAATTATTGAAAGAAATTAAGATACAACCAATTTTTTGTTTCGAAAGCATAACAAAATATTAAAGGCATATCGACTGCAAACTATTTCAAATGAAACAAAATTTTTGATAATCATGACTGATTTCATACTTATAATATTAGTAAATTAAAGATAAGAATAAAAATATGCGCTGAAGGGCCTAGTGAATGCAACGGTCACTACGTGGTCAGTTTATGATCAAGCAGTTGCGCAAGCGTTTCATTCACAAGGTCCGCCAGGATATCTCTGCACATCTGGGAGTGTACCATATGTGCGCGTGCACATCTGGGAGTGTACCATATGTGCACGTGCACATCTGGGAGTGTACCACATGTGCGCGTGCACATCTGGGAGTGTACCATATGTGCGCGTGCACATCTGGGAGTGTACCATATGTGCACGTGCACATATGGAACACTCCTAACTGTACACGTCAGAATGTAGACGTGTCCTCTCATACCACTGGCGTAAAGCTTAACAAATATTCCTCAGAAATATCGATATATTATATTATCATATTCACCAATAAAACTGGAGATTGCCGCCAAAGATAAGACGAAAAAATAGACGATCCTCATTTTTTTGTTTAATTTGAGGAAACGCTACCTAATTTAATGATGCACGACTTGATTCACAATGTAACTAATGAATCGTTCAGTTCTTCATCAGATTGTACAATCTAGACTGTAGGCGTGACCTTTTCGTTTTGAAGCATTAAGATTTTCCTTGTGCAATGCTAACGTTCAATAAGAGTCATTGTTTATACAATCTCTTACGTTTCAAGAAATTCTGATTTTTACACGGAAATTTCGTTATAGTGTCTACTATAACAAATAAATCATCATTGTTATCAGATCTAGCCAAGGCAGCCGATAGCATTTATTTTATGTTGGGTGCCCGAAAAAAAATATGTTTGTAATTAGTCTTCCGTCTCTAAAGCACAAAAAAAGATTTTTCAGTCAAGAAACTGAAAAAAATTGTAGGCAAAATTATATTTTGATAATTTTTCGGAAACTTTTGCAAGTTTGGAAATAGTTCTACATGATTTCTTCGAAACACTTAAATGTCCTAAATATCCTTAATAATATTTCATAATATTCCTAAAGTTAACTTTAAATCATCTGGATTCGTTTTTGAACTCTTTTGTAAGCTTTTTCAATGTTTCAACATCTTTTTAAATATTCCCTCAAAATAAATGTTTTAAAGAAAAGAATATATGTAGATATTCCTGGAAATCTTGAGACATACTTATATTAGGATGAAACCTTTCAAAACCGCTCAAAAGCATCAAAATTTCATTTCGAAATCTTCGAAATCTACACTTAGTTTTAAGTTTTTCAAACGTTTCCAAATTTTGTATTGTTTTGGGAAATTTTATTCTTCAAAATAATTCGAATTTTGCCTCTAGTTTTGAAAAAAAATTTGAAAAATTGAAAATATTTCCTTTAAATCTTCCAGAGTATTTTTCGATAATTTTGGAAATCTTCGGGAATATTCTGATATCTTTTCAAATATTTGAACAAATCTCGTAACCCAACTTTTCCAAAGTCAATTTTGCATATTTTTTTATTGAACAAAAATATTGTAGCTTTCCCCGTTTTCAAAGGAAATTTGCGAAACGCATTTAGAAAAAAAAACTTCATGTAAATTTAAGAAATTTATGAAAGTTTATGAAATTTGTGACAACTTATGATAATTTTTAGAAATTTCTGAATTTTTGTGGAAATTTATGGGCATTTATAGAAATTCATGGAAACGTGCAGTGATTTACCGGTAGCTTTGAAGTGGACGCGTCTTTCAGTGTCGAAAAATAATATATTATTTTCCCAGTGAACCAGTCCTTTCTGCGCGATAATTTTACAATTATTTTTCCGTTTACGCACTATTTAAATTCTTTTTCAACAAACAACTACAAAATTAACAAGAATCTCTGGAGAAAAAGGCAGAATCCAAGTCTAATAATAAGATTAGAATTATTTTGAGGTACTTGAATTGATTCTAATGGTTTGAAAAGGGGAGAGGGTTGATATCCAAAGGCTCTTTAGAGTGCTTAAAAATTCGAAAAATGAACTCATGACGATTCCCTTGACGCCCTGTTTCAAAGATTTTTAAAGACATTCCAAATACATGGATTTTTCTCTAAAACGAACTAATTGTGACTCTCTTTGGTTCTAATTCTCTCTCCTTATCGCCCCCTCCTCCTCAGTAAACGGAGTTTTGTTGGGACTAACGTTACAACTAGACTCTTTACCATACAACGAATCACTACTTAACTTGGACATGATTTCGGCTCGCAAGATAAATTTCACGAATGAAGAGTGGTAGTAGTGTATACAATGTAAACAATTAACAATACAAACAATAAAATAGCCTGAGAATGGAGAGAAACTTCGATATACGAAATTCATACACGGTAAACTACGCACGTAATGAAACTAGATATTTTAAGTGTGCCTAAGACGAAAAAAGGCTGCGAAAGTAGAAATATAGAGAATGATGTGTTGAAACGCGGTTTTGAGATATGGTCAGGAGTAAGTAGTGACTCACATGGTAGCCAAGGGGTCGGTTTGATTATGAATGAAAAAGCAAGAAAGCATCTCAAAGATTATGATTTTGTATCGCCCAGATTGTTGTGGGCAAGAATCAAGGTAGGAATCAGAAGATCATTCATCAAAGCGTGCCACGCCCCAGTTGATAGTGATCCGAGGGAAGTCAAAAACGCCTTCCGGGACACTTTAATGATACAATAAGTACTTGCGATCAAGGTGAAAGAATCATTCTGCCAGGAGATATGAACGGGTCAGTCTACTTCCAACGTCTGGATACAGATACAGATAGGGTGCTAAGTAATTTTGAAGATCCTACAAGAAAAAATTATAACGGGGAAAAATTAGTTAGCTTACGCTTAGAAAAGGGCCTATTTATTACCAATACTTGGTTTCAACATAAAAAGATACACACGTACACCTAGTGTAAAGGAAATAACCGCAGTGTAATTGACTTCGTTATTGGGAATGAAAGACCAACAGAACTAGTCAAAGATACCAGAGTAATGAGGGATTCGGAATGCAATACTGATCATTACCTTCTAGCCTCCAAAATGAACTTAGGGCAGGAATGGAGAATAAAACGACCAACAAAGACTAAACGCTATTTCAGCTTTCTTAATTTTTATCTCAAGAAAAATTCAGGAGGAAACTCATCATCAGATGGAATTATTGCATCTACACTTATAGAGCAGAAATAATTTAAATAATATTGATGAAGAAAAGTCAGAATGAGAAGATTTTTCAAAGAAAAAATGGAATTTTCAACAAGAGCTTTCATGAAAAAATGCATGGACGTAAAGGAAGCTAGACTAGTATGCCAGCACAGAAAAATGTGGCGATAAATAGTTTGTAAACAGAGTGACAATAGAGTGAATGGCGCCTGAAACAAGGTCATTGGATTCTAATGCGCCCAAGTGGGGAAGCATACATAACAATTTTGTGAGTCTCCTCACTTAGGGTGATCGCTAGAGAGATTGATCAGCAACCTGGGTCGGAGAAGTGTTGCGGAATGAACGTGTCATTTAAATAAATAACACGAGAATTCCAGATCAATCTAAAATATCCACACCTGACACCTACATACCTACATACCTATCTACCTTATACCTATATACCCATCCACACACTACTATTTTCCAACCGAGAAAGTCACGCCTGCCCTGAAAGGAAAATGGCATTGATGCCAAAAGATGATTTTTTAACAAGGAAGATTAATTTCATAGAAATGGAATGTTTCAATTATCAACCAAAAAATTTAATTTTAAACAAAGCAGTTCAACGTTTGAACAAGTAGATGAATTTCTGACCAAACAAATGACTTCATGAGAATATACTTGCATCTCTTAAAAAATAGCTAAAGTTTTAACCAAATGGTTGAATTTTCTTATTGCTTTCTATGAATTTATTTGGAATTTATCATCAGGAAACGTAATAGTTCCCATCGAAGTTCGTGAAGTCATTTCCATGAACTCCCTCCTCCTTTCCCAGCACTGTTATGAACCGCGGTTTTTGGTGTGGTGGCGCCCCCCCCCTTCAATTTGGTAACATAGTTTATGGACGGTCCCTAAGCAAAATTAAAAGAAAGCGGAATTTAAAAAAAAAAGGGGCAAAGGGGGAAGTAAGGGAAAGAGTACGAAGTCTGTATTAAGAAGGTTTACTTCTGAAATCTTTAATTGTAATTTTTTCAAGGAACACAGAATAATTGTAATTGAAATTCTCCTCCTACGGCACAATTCGTCAGAATAGACTATAAATGAGTAATATTTAAACTATGACTATACACGTTGATCTCGTTTTACATACCTTTAGTACCAAAATATTTCAAAATATTTAATATATATAGAGCACCTGGCCGGCAATCAGTTGATCTGGCGTTCGATTCCCAGCGGAGCGAAAAGGAGTAGATATTTTTTTCGAATAAAAATTTAATTTTAAAAATATTTAACTGATAACTCCATCTGGTCTGAAAGGACGTTAACATTATCTGTATTAGAGGAGATACCTTTGATCGATATTATAGAATTTCAATTTCACGGTGTGTGAAGGATTTCCCTAATGATCGATAGTTACCATCTCTGAAGATAATACAGATTACTAGTCAAAATATTTCCATCATAATAGAGGATCCCTGTACCAAGGGGTTCCGCTGAATATGGTTACAATAATTAATAAGCTGTCGCGGAGATGTCCAGGGATGATCCCAAAGGAATAAACCCTAAGCAAAGGCGTAACAACCGTACCGAAAGCTGAATGGTACCTGGGTGAGGTGTCTCAAACGGTAGCAATGGGATACCGGGTGACCTCTCAGATTATAAAGCCTTATCCTTGCATGCGGGCCTCTACAAGGATGAACGAACCCTTTTCCGTAGCTGCTTGTGAGAACAACAATGACAACAACAAACATCGTTGTAGTAAATGCGGTTTAAAACAATCCAACGCGCAGGGCTCCCGACAATGGGATGGACAACAATGCCGACTACCAAAGAGTTGGGGGAACCAATCAAGACCGAGTCAATTCGATTGACCAGCAGAATCTCATTACTTTTGAGTGGACAAATCGTTTCACGGACCACATGATGGAGTGCTATGATACCAGTATGGCCCCTGAACGAAAAGGTTACATGGCGCGACTGCATACTCTGTGGTGCGAGAAACACCCAGAGCTCTCAGATTTTTCGCAGAAACGTCTGCATAACCGTGCCGGTGACCTCCGGAAAAGGGGTTATATAAGCGGAGCGTCTACTCAACCACAGCCAGAACAAGCCCACAACAGAGAAAGAGAGGCGATCCTCAGACCAACCTCGAACAAGCATCCAATAGAGGAAGAACGATGCTTCAGGACCCGGAGAAACATCAACATTCAGGTTTTTCCCAAGCCCAAAGATGTGGCTGAACAGGACGACGAGCTTCACGGGGATTTTTCCGAAGAATCCGACCTCTGGACTATCAATTGTGGAGTGTATAATGCAGCGAGAGCTTTGGCGAATGCAAACCGTAAAACAGAACCAACGGTTGATTGTAAGACCAAAAGACGAATGCATCAACTCAGCACAAAGATAGGCTGGGCAAGACAGCGCGCGTCCCGCAATCAGTGTGTAGTTGACTATATAACATCTGGCAGGACTTTCGCTGCCAAAGTTCGCCCATTCGTGCCTGAACTGCAGATCCGTCCTCACACAATCAACAAGTCAAAGCTACTGAGCATCAGGCAGCATATTGTTGACGGAATACGAGTACTATGTAACGCTAGGAGAAGTCTGGAGCGGAGAGTGAGGTGGGTCAGAGAAAATCAATAGTTTTTATCTGACCCATCTAAACTCTTCCCAGACCCTCCAGTTACTGTCGGCCATCCGCCCAAACCAGAGGAGGTCGGAGCATTCTGGAGAGAAGTCTACGAAGTTGAACATCCACTGGAAGAAGGCTCAAAGAACATAAATAGCTTCGAGGAGCTGTGCAGTGGCCTCATAACACATCAGAAGGAATGCCCACCTATCACTACCGAGGAGGTGAAAAACGTATTAAGAGGCATGAAGAACTATTCTGCTCCGAGACCAGACGGTATCGAGACCTTCTGGTAGAAGAAGTTTCCTTCAACCCGCCAGCATCTGGCCCGAATTTTCACCTCATGCCTAAAGTCGGAACAGCCTATTCTGTAGTGGTTGGTGCAAGGGCGCACAGTGTGTGGCAAGAGATGTATGAAAAACGCGGCTCAAAGAAAGGTGTAACAGGATGGCCTGGATTGATTACCGGCAAGCTTCCGATTCAACCTCCCATAGACTTATCATCTATCTGTTGGAAAGCTTGAAGGTTCATCAACACACCCTGAAATGCATAGAGAGATTAATGCCGCTTTGGAAACCCAGATTTACTATCTCATCTGGAAAATATCGTGTGATCACTAACAGTATCACCTTTCAGAGAGGTGTGTTTCAGGGCGATACCATGAGCCCTCTCCTCTTTTGCCTCACATTATTGCCACTATCTCTCGCACTTCGCATCCCGAAGGGTACCTCTGCAGCTAACCTGGAAACCGAAAGCATGAGGTCACTTATGTATTTTACGTGGATGATCTTAAGATATATGTTAGAAATCAAGAGAAACTACATCTAGCTCTAAAAATTGTCAAAGAGTACACTCAAGAGATTGGAATGGAGTTCGGGTTAGAGAAATTCGCCAAGGTTAATTTGAAGAAAGAAAAACTTAATGGCATCCCCAAAGATCCTGAGCTCGTTAACCGAAGCGCTATACGACAACTTCGGATATGGTCGTGAGACGTTGTTACGGCTGAAATTCTACCGCGATTTCGCTGGGAGCGGGTGCAATTTTTCAGATTAGCACCCGCTCCCGATGAAATCCTGCGGCTGTCCTTATGACAAACTTTTAACTATATATATATATATATATATTTCGGTTTCGATTCCCTTGGAATAGAACCGAAGGGCTTATGACAAAGCCACCGAACGCGTCCTCGGGTTGCGGATAGAGTGTCCCCGTACCAAGGGTTTCTGCTGAATATGGTTACAATAATTAATAAGCAGTCGCGGACAATTGTCCAGGGATGGTCCCGAAGGAATAACCCCTAAACGATGGTGTACGAACCGTGCCGAAAGCTGCATGGCACCTGGCTGAGGTGTCTTTAACGGTGACTCTGGGATACCGGGCGACGTCTCAGAGTATCAGCCTTATCCTTGCACGCGGGGCTCTAAAAGGATGGACGAACCCTTTCCCTGGCTGCTCGTGGGAACAACAATAAAACCAAAGAACCACCTAAATGTTGTAGATGCGGTTCAAAACGATCGAACGCGCAGAGCACCCGACAATGGATCGAAAAACAATGCCAATCATCCTAGATTTCGGGGTGCTGAAAATAATTCAGATGGAAACACAACGACGAAACGGCGAAACGCCCACATTGAGTGGATGGATCAACTTAAGAATGACGTGCTAGACTGCTACGATGCCAGTATTATCCCTGTTCGCGGAGGCTTTATGGCGCGTATGTATACTTTGTGGTGCCACAAACACCCAGAGCTTCAACATGTTTCGCATCAGTCTTTGCGAAATCAAGCCGACTACCTCCGGAAAAATTGATATGTACGCGGAGCGGTTCCTCAACCGCTGCTTGAACAAGCTGCAGACGAAGATGAAACGACATTAAGACCAACCGCAGAAAGCAGGCACCTTCTGGAAGATGATCGCAATTTCAGTACAAGGAGGAACATCAACATGCAAGTTCCTCTTAAGCCCCAAGATCTGGCTGGAATTGATGCATTCCTTCGTGGAGATATATCGCAAGAGTTCGACCTCTGGACCATCAATTGCTCAGTTTATGGTGCTGCGAGAGCTTTGGCTGATTTTGATCGAAGGCTGAAACCGACGATGGATCAGAAGACAAGAAGACGCTTGCATCAACTGAACAAGAAAATTGGATGGGCAAGATAGAATGCGTCCCGTGTTCAATGTGTGATTGACTACATAACATCTGGTAGACCGTTCACGGAAAGGGTTCGAAAGTTCGCCCAAGAACTAAGGACCTTGAATCACACACTGAACAAGTCAAAGCTGCTGACAATCAAGCAGCATATTGTTGAGAGAATAAGGCTGTTATCTGACGCTGTTATCTTACAGCAACCTGCAAATAAATACAATAAACTACAACCAAAGTTACAGGAAAGTACAAGTTTTCCCTATTATTGAAAAACAGGAATCATTCTAAGCAAATCGAATTTTTCCTACAATTTTTTGAAAATGCTGCAAAACTGAAAAAAGACCTTAAAACCAGCCTGATGTTTCTTTGCAAATTTTGGAAATTTTATTTAATATTCTTTTAAAATGTGACGAAGAATTGACAATTTTTTGGAAGAAGATAATTTTAAATCAATTCTGATTTCTCTTCAGAAGGCAAGCCGATGTGTTTTATTTCTTTCCTGCGAACTTCAAAGTCATGGTGGATTGGCGGAGCTAGCATCTTATTTTCGGTAAAGCGTTTCCCGTGTATTTTCTGGACGCTCGTTGTATGAACCTTAGCAGTAGAGGAATCGATTTTGGCAGAAGCACTGGTGCCAGGAGCTGGATCTGTAGTTGACCCAGGATGTACAGAAACTACATTTGCGTTGGCAGACTTCTACTCAGGAAAAAAGGGCTCTTGTTCCCACTATCGGAAAAGTAGAGATCTGCTCCGCGGTAAGATCATAATCAAACCCTGATGAAGAAGGACCTGAATCAAGGCAACAGGAAAAAAGAAATATTTCTTACTGGAAATAAAAATTTATTTTACAGATAGCTTGAAGCTCATCAAAATACCAAGTTCATTCCTGGTTAGGACCATTGATTCAACAGCATATAAAATTCTCTCCATGTTAGAACTATTGAATTCTAGCGGGTTAGAGCCCGCATTAAGAACAATAACTTAAAAGAAGTATTTTTGGTTAGACTAAATATTTTTACTGGGTTAGAGCCCACATTTAAGCTTAGAGGCACAAGCAAACAATTCTTCTTATGTTAGAACCATTGAGCTCCAACGGGTTATGAGCATATACATAATTATGTTTAGGTTAGGACCATTGCATTCAGACAGGTTAGATCTCGCGTTGAGAACGAAGTCTTGAAAGAAAACGTTTTTGGGTTAGACCAATGATTTCTATCGGGTTAGAGCCCGTAATTGAGAACAATATTTTATGAAACAGGATAGATCCTGTCAAGCTATATGGCATGTGCCTAATCGTAATGTAGGATGCCATCTTAGGTCGAATCGAAATGCTCATTGACAATATTCAGGTTAGACCCAGAAAATTGACTGAAGCAAACATTTTACAGGATAGAGCCCGATAAATTTTATCAGGAACATATTCACAACTAAAAGAGAAAACGAGCTCACCTGGATTGAATGATTGTGACATAGACGAATCAGAACCAGACACTCTGTGGTGCTGAAAGACGTAGAGGACAAAGACGAACTGCTGCGTCTTCTCTTTTTTCCTTTTCTCACTGTAATGATAACTAGATTATAGTATTTACAAAACAAGTCTAGTGTGACAAAGAAAAGAATGACAAGGCTCGCGTATCGCAGAACAGGAGAGGAACGCTCGCCATATTTTCTTTATTTAACTTTCAAAATCGTGGTTGGACGGACCAGAAGTAGGGCGACTACCATTCGATCTTGAGGAGGAGACGCGAAATACAATTCTGACTTTAGTTTAGAAAATGGAATTTTTGAAGAAAAAAAAATTTAATGAGATCTGAAATTAGGAATTTTCCGAAAGAATTACAATTTTGAATAAGAACAAGGAATTTTCTAGAAGAATTCTGATTTTAGTTTAGAACAAAGAATTTTCAAAAATTCGGAATGGGGGATTTCAAAGAGAATAATTATTTTGATTAGGAACAGGCATTTTTCGAGAAGAATTTAAGTTCGGATTTGGTACAGAGAATTTTTAAAAATAACTATAAATTTTACTTACAAGAGGAAATCTTTAACAAAAATTATAAATCAGACATGAAATAGGGAATTTTTCCAAATCATTATAATTCTGACTTGGAAGACGATATTTTCGGAAAGAATTATAATTTAAAAAAAATGTTATTGTGGATGAGAACAAGAAATTTTCCAAAAAATTAATAATTCAAACTTGGAAGGTTGAATTTTCGGGAAGAATTCTGATTTTGGTTTAGAAGAGAGCATTTTCGAAGAAAAATATCAATTGAGATCTGGAGCAAGGGATTTTCTAGAGAATTAAAATATGGGAGTTTTTCAAGAATTATAATTTTCATTTGAAACAGGTCATTTTCGAGAAGAATTAAAACTCTACACTGCAACAGGAAATTTGAAGAAAAAAAATTATGATTGTACCTACAAAAAAATGCAATGTTGTACAGAAATAGTACTTGTTTTGGTTTTCGTTTCCCCATGAAAGTCTAATATTTATATTATAAAGAAAATTGTACAATTTTGCTTCCTCATAGAGGAAGCTTTGTAATGGTGACATGTTTCAAA
>CAKNXH010002209.1:369917-426775 GCA_932178445.1 Andricus quercusramuli | reverse complement strand
CATTGTCCAATCCCCTCTTCATGCTCTTTCTACTTTTGCTTCCTTTTGCTTCCTCATAGAGGAAGCTTTGTAATGGTGATATGTTTCAAATTTTTTAAATTCATTTAATTGAACCCTCCCTAATTTAAAAATGTCTAATACAATGTTCTAAGCAATTGTCCGGATGTGTGTGTGTGTGGATGTGTGGATGTGTGGATGTATGGATGTGTGGATGTGTGGATGTGTGGATGTGTGGATGTCACGCTTTTTTGTGAACACGATAACTAGAAAACGGTTGCAGATAAATTGATGAAATTTGAAGAGCTTATTTTCCTCACTAATATCTTGAAACTGACCGAAGGATTTCAAAAAATATTTAATGCATTTTTTTCTAGCACTCAATAATATTTTAAAAATCGGTTTTTCATAGCAAAACTTCTTTCATTCGCATAATTCAAAGTTGACGCAAGAATATAAAAGATGCCTTGGTTCGGGACGAATCGATTGACCTATAATATTAATACATTTTATTGAAGAGTAGGGAAGTTATTGTAATTTATATATTTTGAAAATCGGTTTTTTATAGTAAAACTTTTTTCTTTAGCATAATCCAGAGTTGATGCAAGAATATAAAAGATTCCTTGGTTCGAAACGAATCGATTGACCTACAATAATAATGCATTTTATCAAAGAGTAGGGAAGTTATGGTAATTTATATATTTTTAAAATCGGTTTCTTATAGTAAAACTTTTTTCATTAACATAATTTAAAGTTGATGTAAAAACAGAAAAAATGTGTTGATTCGAGTCGAATCGATTGACCTATAATATTAATGAATTTTATTGAACAGTAAGGAAGCTATGGTAATGCATAATATTTGAAAATACGGTTGTTTATAGTAAAACTTTTTTCATTAGCATAATTCAGAGTTGATGCAAGAATATAAAAGATTCCTTGGTTCTAAACGAATCGATTGACCTATAATAATAACGCATTTTATCAAAGAGTATAGGGAAGTTATGGTAATTTATATATTTTGAAATTCGGTTTTTTATAGTAAAACTGTTTTCATTAACATAATTCAAAGTTGATGCAAGAACAGAAAATATGTGTTGATTCGAGATGAATCGATTGACCTATAATATTAAGACATTTTATTGGAGAGTATGGAAATTGTGAAATTGCATAATATTTGAAAACACGGTTTTTCATAGTAAAACTTCTTTTCAGTAACATAATTCAAAATTGAAGCAAGAACGGAAAAAATCTCTTGATTCAAGGCAAATTGATTGATCTATAATAATAATAATACACTTTATTGAAGATTAGGGAATTTCTGCTCATTTATAATATCTGAATCATCAGGTTCAAACAGAAAAACTTTTTTCATCGACATAATTTAAAGTTGATGCATGAATAGAAAAGACTTTTTGATCATAAATTTTCAAATAGAGTATAAATTATGACAATTTTTGTAAAGAAATCATAAAGCTGGGAAAGGGATAGGGTGCGACAGAACTTTTCCTTTCCCTTTTCCAGCTCAAAAAATTATTATTTCGAACCCAAGATTTGATTTGTCTGATTTGTCTTGTTATTTAAAACATTTTTTTATTATTCTGTAATTTTTCATTTTTGGTAAATTTCTATTTTTAAATTGAGCAAAATTAAGACTTCGGTTTGCCTATTATTGAAAAAAATAACTAATGCTTCCTCTATGAGGAAGCAAATACATTTGCTATCGGGAAGCAAAGTGCTCGTGAAATGAGCACCATATAATTATAAATACAAACAAAGTGGAAACACTCGAAATCGAATTCACAGCTAGTTTTAGAATGCAGTTCATCTTATATATTTGCATATATGCATAACAAAATTCTTTTTTCACAGTAACTCAACTTAAAGTCTTCAGACCGTACGCTTAAATTGAGAGAAACTTTTCCGAGATGTCCAATCATCCAAGCATAATAGTTCGCGTGATGTTTTCTTTCAAAGTGAGTTTCTTTGATTTCTTATTGTAAGAGAAGCACGTGAGAAAAATCGTTCAACAGGAACAGTTCTCGGATGCTCGAAAAATCTCTCGCCATCCGAGCTAAATTGGGAAATTTGTGTTCGTGCTCTTTCCAACATTTAAGAATATCCATACTTCTATCTGCTCGTTTCAGGCCGAGATAGTGGACAATTTCCTTCCGCCATTCTCCTTGGTAACTAGTACTGCCAGGAAAGTTTCCTGATTTTGCATTACTAGTTGTAAAAAGGGAAGTTGGGTCAATGTCATCATCGTCACTTGCAATGCAATCTTCTGGACAAGTTTGAGATTGTCTTGTTTCTTCTTGCCAGTAGTGTCTGATCTTGTAAACGTCTTTGACCTTGGCAATTGACCACTTGGCCATTTCCTCACCCCAAGACGTCAAATAGAACGTTTCTTGTTTATGTCTGGGATTAAGTATTAGCACTGCACAATAGCCCTAATTTGTCTTGCTATAGTGCCATTAGCTTCTCATAGGCAGATTGAAGCGTCCTCTGAAAACTGATTTCAGTCCAATTCTTATTCATTTCTAAATTCAAATCATCAATTGATTTTTCTAGTTTTCCAATCAGCATATTAAAACCGACGATGATTAGTGGGAGGGCGACAGTATTTTTCACCACAGAGAGTAGTTGACGCGGTCTTGCAGTACCGTAAGTATTTCACGACAGTTTTGAGAAGACCCTAGTCAGATTCAGCTAATCGCAAAGGACGAAGATCTGAGCCTGTATCACATAGCAAAATTAAAGATTTTCCCAGCTTGTTACCTTTAACAATCATGTCGAGTGATGAGTACCACCGAGTGGATACGTCAATACTTGGAGAAAACATTATTATACCCACGGTGCCGTAACAAAATTCCAATTTCAGATGCAGCTTCTCTGAGTATTTCAATTTCGAAAACAAAGTTCTCAATTTATTTAGAGGTGTAGGATAACTATTTTCTTCGACAGATAATTTTCGTTCTAGTTCACCTTCACCTTCGCATTCGTCATCTTCGGTTTCATCAGAATCTTTAGGATCTGCATGAAGAGAAATCTTAGTCTGTAAATTTCATGAGTAATTGTAATTCAGCCATAAATTTAGTGTTTGCAGTCGTATTGTCTAAGTTTATTCCCTGTACTTTCTTCTCTGATCCGTACTCTCTCAAAAACTCTTAAAATAATTCAGCAACAATCTTTCCGGAAAGACATCCTTTGGATGGAATTTGATCCACTGTAATTGATTGAAGAATCCAATCCTTTTTCAGTCCTTTAATGTCCTTTTTCTAAATAATTTAGGCAAGATAAGTTTTTAAAATTATATGACAAAAATTACAAGTATTGTATTAAATTTAATAGGAGGATTAATTTCTCAAGTGTACCCACCCAAAAAAAAAATTCCAATCAGACCAAAACCAGGGCGTTTTCAATAGAATTTTCAGAATTTGTAAAATTTGTAAAACCGTTCCAAATATTCAAAATTCTCGTATCGAAATGCAGCACTACCTACATGCTCATACATGCACCCCTGTTTCCTCTTCCCATTCACAGAATCTGCACTTCCTGTTCTCATCCTTTTCCCAATACATCCCTTCCTTTACTTCGTTGCCTAATCTAAATTTTGCTATTCTGGTCCATCTTCTCTCTCCCCATCTTTTTTCTAAATACTTTGGTACTCCTTCCTATTTCATCATCTCATTCTATTTATTGTATTTTGATTCCTCAATCACCCCTTCCCCCATCTTTTCATTAATTGCCTTTCCCTCTCCCTTTTTTCAACTTCTTTATAGTTTACGCCAGTTCCGTCTTCTACATCTCTAGCCTTAAAGAACTCCCTCTTTTCTTCTTCCCTTCTGCTTAATTCCATCGACCTCCCTCTTCTAGATTTTTCTCAAAATTTCGTTCCCTCTTTCCCGCTCTAGTACCTAATTTATCCCTTCGCGCTTTTTCTCGCACCATAATTATATCCAGTCCCCTTCCGGTCTACCCCTAGCGTCCACCTTATACATCTTTCCATCAATTGTCTTTCACTCTCCCTTTTTTCCACTTCTTCATAGTTCAAACCAGTTCCGTATTCTACATCTCTAGCCCTACCTCTCCTTTCTTCTATCTCCATCAAACACTTTCTCGCCCACTCCCCTCTCTTTCCCTCCCACAGCTTCCTCTCAAAATTCCATACCCTGTTTCCCGCCCTAGTACCTAATTTATCCTTTTTCGCTTCTTCTCTCACCATAATTATCTTTCGGCGTTCTACAGTCTACCCCTAGCGTCCACCTTATTTGTCCACCTTTCTTGTAAACTCTCAATCTCTTTCCTTTCTTTTCCTCCCCATATCTCTGCTGCATAACCTAATAACGGCTTTACCAGCGTATCAAATAACCAGATTCTCCTTTTCTAATTTTCTTCAAACCTTCTTTTTCCTATTCCCCATACTTAAAATACTAAAAAATCTACAATTTTAACTAACAACAGGGAATTATCTGAAAGATTTATGATTCTGATTCGGAACTTTCTAAAAGAATTCTCATTTTTGGTTAGACCAAGGAATTTAGGAAAAGAAGTATACATGGGATCTGAAACAAGGAATCTTTTTAATGATGTACGATAACTTTATCTCTGAACGGAGATTTTTTGAAAAGAAGTATTATTCTGATTTGGAACATGAAATTTTCGAGAAGAGTTCAGATTTTGTCTTGAAACAGAGAATTTAGAAAAAAAAGATCAAAAGTCAGATGTGTAATAAGAAATTTTTCAAAAGATCTACTTAAGATGATTCTGACTGTGTGAGTGGCATTTTCCCAAATAAGTATGAGATTGGGAAAAGTAGCTTTAAAGAAACAATAATGATTCAGATCCTGAACAAAGAATTTTCTAGAAGAAATACAATTTTTACTTTAACGTGCGATTTTTGAAAAGAATTAGGATTCTGAAAAACTTTAGATTATGTTAAATTTATACAACAATATCTCAAAGAATGCTGATTAACGAACTCGTTCTTCCTCTTAGCACCTAAAAAAAGTGTGCCGAAGCTCGATTTGATCTAATCATTTTTTCGAGTCACACAGTCAGTCAGACGCTATCGCCAGAACATGATTATTGGCTTCACGGTGTCTCAAAACGTGAAGATCCATTGAAAAACTGTGGTGTCAAATTTCGGAAAATTGTAATACTTTCTCAATCATAAATGACGAGAAAGTAATAAATCATAACAGAGAATCTCTTTTTCGGATGAACAACTTTTGTCCAAAAAAATTGTTCTTGGTATCTCTGGTCGTTTTTCCAAAAAATTATCATTTTTATTTTTAAAGATGTTATTCACAAATTTGACAAACTTTTTGGTAACACAATTTTGGTCTATTTAGTTTTTCGTAGCTTGTGCCATTTGTCCAAGAATTTAATTTTTGAATTTTTATCATTATTTTTTTACAATTAAAAGAAGAACTATTATCCTATCAAGAAGTGACTTTGAACAAATTTGCAGATCTTTTTTGGAGCACAATTTTTGTTTGGAGATCTTTTTTCGCATCTTCCATAGGTTGACCACAAAATGGAATTCCTTATTTTTCGTTATTTTTTGAACAATCAAAATTTGAATTTGACATTCTTCAAGAAAATTCAAACAGTTGCTATGATAATATTAGAGGGCTTTTAAAAAACAATGTTTTTCTCTTCTTGACTTTTTTCACATCGCGCGATCCGTTCTTCTTTTCGAGATTTATCGTGTATACGAACGGACGGACAGACGGACAAACTTCATCATTCCAGACAATTTTAATACTTTCTCAATCGTAAATGATGACAATCTGAAAAGGTAAAAAGGAAATTTCAAGTATCTAAAAAATAGTTGTTCGTTCACATTTCGGAAGGTGAATTGAAATAAGAGAATAATATTTTAAAAGAAGTTTCAAAAATTTTCATTATTTTTCTATAAAATCTTTTTATGTGTGCAGATTTATTCAATAAAAGATTTTATAACCGCGTAACTAAAGTGAAACTTTTAATCTAAAAAAAAAAAAAAAAAAAAAAAAAAAAAAAAAAAAAAAAAAAAAAAAGAGTTATTGGCTCGTTTTTTAGAGGTCGGCCGGCAACCGGCAAACGGGAACATATCAACTCCTATCTAATAGAACGCTGCTTAAGGCTGGTGACCTTATCAGCATAAATCACCCACCTATTGAGACTCTCGGCTTCCTTTCTCATGTCCTTATCCCCCCGCCCCCCTCCCCCAGTAACAGAAGTTTTGGTGGGGCTGACGTTACAGATTGACTCCACCATGAGACAAATCACTGCTTAATTCAGACATGATTTCGACTCGCAAAACAAATCTCGCGCATACAGGTGATAGTTGGGAGTACAATCTAAACATGAATAATACAAACAATAAAGTAGCCTCGGAAAGGACTGAAACTCGGATTGACCAAAGGCATGCACACGGTAAACGTAAAGGTCGTGTTTCGGGTGATGAATGGAGACTGGGTGTTTGGAATGCTAGAGGAGTGAATGATCTAAAGATAAGAGAACTACGAGAAACTATGCACGTAAGGAAACTAGACATTCTTTGTGTACCTGAGACGAAGAAAAAGGGTCGCGAATTTATAAAAATAGAAAATGGGGTGTTGGAAGGCGGTTGTGAAATATGGTCAGGAGTAGATAGCGAATCACATCGTAGTCAAGGGGTCGGTTTAATTATGAATGAAAAAGCAAGACAGCATCTCATAGAGCATAATTTTGTATCACCCAGATAGCTATGGGCTAGAATGAAGGTAGGAATCAGAAGATTATTTATCATAGCGTGCTACGCACCAGTTGATAGCGATTCGAGGGAAGTTAAGGACGCCTTCTGGGACACTTTAAATGATACAATAAGTACTTGCGACCAAGGTGAAAGAATAATTTTGTTAGGAGATATGAATGGATGGGTCGGCGTCCAACGTCAGGATACAGATACAGGAGGGGTACTAGGTAATTTTGGGGATCCAACAAGAAAAAATTATAACGGGGAAAAATTAGTTAGCTTATGCTTAGAGAAGGACCTATTTATTACAAATACCTGGTTTCGACATAAAATGATCCATACTTACACCTGGTGTAAAGGAAATAACCGCAGTATAATTGACTTCGTTATTGCAGATGAAAGACTAAGAGAACTAGTTACAGATACAAGAGTCATGAGGGGGGCCGAATGCAATACTGATCATTACCTTTTAGTCTCCAGGATGAACTTAGGGCGGGGGTGGAGAAGAAAGAGAACCAAACAAACGAAACAAACGCGAATCAAGGTCGAAAATGTACAGAAACCGGAATTACGAATAGATTTTCAGAATAAGATAAACGAACGCATAGATAAGGCAATTTGGGAGTCGCTTGAAAGGAACAAAGATGTAGAAGGTGCGTGGGCTTTATTGCGGGATACCATTGTTGAAACTGCGATTGAAGTGTGTGGTATGGCGAGGGTAGGAAAAAAGTCTGGCGATGCGTGGTGGAACGATGAAATTGCGGCAGCCCAACAAGAAAAGAAAGAAGCGTACAAAAGAACGTTGAACATGACAGGTCTTAGCGATGAGGAGAGAAATAGACTCAAAAATGATTACAGACACAAAAAGAGGAAAATTAAACGTCTAGTCAAAGAGAGTAAAGAGAAAACCAGAACAGAAGAAGAGTGCAAAATAAAAAACTGCTTTGAAGGAATTATGAAACTATTATTTAAAGAGATGAAGGGAAGTAAAAGTACAGAGTTTTTTAGCATGAGAAACAGCAAAGGTGAAATGCTATATGATATAGACGGGATAGTAGACGCTTTAAAAGATTCTTTTAAAGAACTATTAGGAGGTGAAGATATAGGGCAACAAAACTACGACATTGAACATAATGCATTAGAAAAACCAATTGAAAAAGTCAGTGTCACTGAGGTCAGAGATATAATTAAGAACTTGAAAAACGGTAAGGCTGCTGGTTTAGACAGTATTAGCGCTGAAATGCTTAAATACGGTGGCGAGTACATACCTCACAGGTTGTGCGAATTGATAAATTTATGTTTCGAGACAGGAGAAGTCCCAGACGATTGGAGAAAGGCGATTATTGTACCAATATATAAAAAGGAAGATAAAAGCAACTGCAGTAATTACAGAGGTATCAGCCTACCAAGTACCGTAAGTAAAATATACTCAAAAATACTTATTCGTAGGGTAATGGAAATTACAGAAGAGAAGATATGGGAAGTCCAAAGTGGATTTATGCCAGGAAGATCATGTACAGATCAGATATTTAGCCTAAGACAGATCACAGAAAAAAGCTTGAGAGTAGGAAAGAAAGTTTTCTGTGCATTTATTGACCTAGAAAAAGCTTTCGACACGGTAAATAGAAGTAAACTTTGGGAAGTCCTTAAAGAGTATGGAGTGAATGGAGGGCTCCTACAAGCAATAAAAACAATATATACGGGTAGTAAAGCAAGTGTAAGGGTAAATGGGTAACTGAGTGACTGGTTCGATATTATGCAAGGCGTGAAACAAGGATGCGTTATGTCCTCGTGGCTATTTATCATATTCATGGATAAGTGTCTAAGAACTGCCCTCTTCAACGAAAAAGGTATAGATCTCGAAACCGTCAAAGTACGTGGGTTGGCTTTCGCAGATGACAAGATTGTTATGGCAGAATCAGTCGAAGACTTGCAAAGAATGTTGAATAAACTTAACACAAGCATGAAGAACATGGACCTCAAAATTAACGTGAATAAAACGAAAGTCATGGTTTTTGAGGGAAAAAGTGAGAAAACAATATGCAACATTGTCCTAAATGATGTGAGATTAGAACAAGTTGACAAGTACGTATATCTAGGTAGTCTATTCACTAGCGACGGAAAAATAGATGGGGAATTAGATAGGCGCATAAATAAGGGTAAGCAGGTTATCGGTAGAGCAGGATCCATCCTCACGAATAAAAACATATCAAAAAAAGCTAAAATGGCCATACATAATTCCATATTCGTACCAACTGTACTATACGGTAGCGAGGCATGGACCTGTCAAGAAAAGGACAGGAGTAAAATCAACGCGATCGGCATGAAACCTCTGCGCATAATATGCGGAAAAACACTGATGGACAAAGTCCGAAACGAGATAATCCTCAAAGAATGTGGTACAGGAGACACGCTAGTTGACATATGGGAAAGAAATCAGTTAAGATGGTTCGGACATCTTGAAAGAATGAAAAATGAACGACTGACGAAGCAAGTATATAAAGGTAAAGTAAATGGCAGAATGCCCAGAGGTAGACCGCCGAAAGAATGGTTAGAATCTGTAAATGAGACATTGATCCGAAGAGACATAAGAAGTCATAGGAACAGAAGAGCTTGCATGAAGAAATGCATGGACGTAAATGAAGCTAGAGTAGTATGCCAGGACAGAAATATGTGGCGACAAATAGTTTATAAGCAGAGTGACAATAGAGTGAATGATGCCGGAAACAAAGACCTTGGATACTAATGGGCCCAAGTGGGGAACCATACATAACAATTCTGTGAGGCTCCTCACTTGGGGTGATCGCTAGAGAGATTGATCAACAACCTGGGTCGGAGCAGTGTTGCGGAGTGAACGTGTTATTTGAATAAATAACACGAAAACTCCAGATCAATCTAAAATATCTATACCATAACACATATACCTATATACCTATCTACCCTATACCATATAACGACCTACCTCACACCTATATACCTATCCCACTACTTTCCAACCGAGCAAGTCACGCCTACCCCGAAAGGGAAATGGCTTAATGGTATAATAATAATAATAATAAAGAATGCAATTTTTACTTTATTCTATAATATCTGAATAAGCAGTCCTGGACATTGGTAAAGAAATTAGTAATACATATATACATCTTTGCAAACATTTTGAACCAAAGAAGATAAAATTTCTACAAGAAGAGATGAATTTTTCAACAAAATTATACAACATTTAACTAAATCAGTAAATTTTTAACCAGCGCAATTTACGGATCAAATAAAAAATCCGGAATCTTCATATAAGAGTTAGCCTGACATGTAGAGATGGCGCAGCAGGAACAGAATATGCGGGCTCTTGTGTAAAAAACTCAAGGATTGGGTTATTACATCCTAATGGTATGCTCATTTCTAGATCTCCATCCATGTCACTAGCAATGTGATTTGATGTATTTATTACCGCTCGATCTCCATTTTTAAATTTAAGTGAAGGTTTATATAGTGGGCGTAAATACGTGCGACCACCTGATTTATCCACCAATGCTACGGCGTTACCAGTTCTAACTTCTACTAACACAACATGTTGCCCGGTTAAGTAGCGGTTGTCACGATTATTTCGACTTCTCAAAAAAACCTCTGAATTGGGAAGAAAGTTATATAGTTTCATTACAAATTTTTGGTTCTCATCTTTGTCGAGTGCAAATTGAAATTTGTGAAGATCTTTAAGTTTAATGTTGAGTACTTTAGTAAAAGGGGGCTTGTCAGGAGAAGAAGTGGGCCTGGCAGGAGACGCGGGCCTAACATGAAGAGATGGTTCAGCAACAGCAGAATACATGGCATGATGAGAAGACCCGCCAGGACCAAAAGACATGGCAGGAGCAGACGCCATGGTAGGAGGATGCTCCATGCCATAATCAGGATGATGCCCCATGCCATAATCAGGATGATACTCCATGCCATAAACAGGAGGATTATCCGTGCCATAAGCAGGATGGTTATCCGTGCCATGATTTCCCATGCCAGAGGAAGAACCAGAAGTCAAATCAGATCCAAATCTGAAACCAAATCCATGAGGATATCTCTCGAAATGTGAACTGGTTTCTGGAACAAGAATATATATTATATACAATAACAAATATTCAACAAAAAGTACATCCAAGAAATAAGAAAATAATAACATAAATTTTGTTCTTAAATAGAATATTGGAGAACATTTTTCACAAAGAATACGAACACACACGTTTTTTCGACATTAAAAAATATCTAATTTGACAGAGAACTTATACGTCGATTTTTAACAATCTTTTGAAATTAAACAAATTTCTTCGAAATATTTTAGATTTTTATTGACGTTTTTACAAATGATTTGAAATGAATTTTTTCCAAATAAAAAATCCTTTGAAATGTTCCCAGCAACAATAAGAAAAGTTTTGATTCTCTTAAAACATTTCAGTATTCTTAAAAAACTTCTTCACCCGAGATATTGAAAAAACTACATGTTGTTTTAAATTTTTTGCAATCTTTTTAAGATTGAAGTTGTTTCTTAATCTCTTGAAAACTTTGGAAACTCCGAAATGTTATTAAATATAATTCAAAGTTTTTCTAAAATTTAATTACATCCTCCTAAATGAGAAAAAGCTTCTTACAGTCTTCCAGTTTCTTTTCCGATGTTATCTGATATCTTGAAAACTTGAAATCAATCTCTTAAAATATAATCTGAATTATTTCAAATTTCTCCAAGAATATTACTGTGGGAGGAAAATGGTGAGAATACAATCGTTTCTTAATGTTACCAAATCATATGAAATTAAAATTATATTTTATATCAATAATGTTTCAAAACATCTATAAATAAATTGAATCATGAAATAAAATAACTTATTTGAAAATTTGGTTTCATCAAGACTTTCCTGCCATAAATGTTGAATTATCAATTCAGAAGGACAAATTTTTAGCAAAAAAATTGAAACAAATCTGCAAAACTGAATTTTCAGTCCAAAAGATTAATTTTCTACCAAAAGACAAGCAGCAGAAACAATTGTCGAGAATATGAAGTTCCAGTATATACGGCACTTCTCATTTTCTGCATTTGACTCTATTTCCCTAGGAGCGTTTAGCGGAGCGGTATTTCGGCCAATTCCGTAAGAGTGACAGAGATGATAATAAAGCACTCTTAGTGCTCATGGTGTCGCCCTGAAACACACCTCTCTGAAAGGTGACACTGTTAGTGATCACACGATGTTTTCCAGATGAGAGAGCAAATCTGGCTTTCCAAAGCGGCATTAATCTCTCTATGCACCTCACGATGTGTGGATGAACCTTTAAGCTTTTCAACAGACTGATGATGAGTCTATGGGAGGTTGAGTCGAAAGCTTTCCGGTAATCGATCCCGGCCATCGATAGGAATCGCTGATAGGATGCTGCGTCTTTACAAATACATCTATCGATGAGCAGGTTCTCCCGACATCCTGCTACGCTTTTCTTTCAGCCGCGTTGTTCATACATCTCTCGCTACACAGGTCCAATTGTCCGAAGAATCCTATCATTTAGGATAGCTGTAAAGATCTTATACAGTGTGTTCAGACAAGTTATTGGCCTGTAATTCTTAGGGTCATCTAAGTTGCCCATCTTCGGCAGGAGCACTGTGCGCCCATCCACCAACCACTCCGGAATAGGCTCTTCCGACTTTAGATATAAGGTGAAAATTCGGGCCAGATGCTGGTGGGTTGAAGGAATCTTCTTCCACCAGAAGGTCCTGATACCATCTGGACCGGGAGCGGAATAGTTCTTCATGCCTCTTTATACGTTTTTCACCTCCTCGGTAGTGATAGGTCGGCATTCCTCCTCTGCTGTTATGAGGGCATTGCACAGCTCCTTGAAGCTATTCATGTTCTTTGAGTCTTCTTGAAGTTGATGTTGGATCTCGTTGACTTCTCTCCAAAATGCGTTGACCTCCTCTGGTTTGGACGGATGGTCGAAAGTAACTGGACGGTCTTGGAAGAGTCGAGATGGGTCAGACAAAAACGGTTGATTTTCTCTGACCCACCTCTCCCTCTGCTCTAGACTTCTCTTAATGTTAGATAGTACTCGTATTCTGTCAACAATATGCTGCCTGATGGTCAGTAGCTTTGACTTGTTCATTGTGTGATGACGGATCCGCAGTCCGCGCGAACTTTCGAACCTTGGCAGTAAAAGTCCTGCCAGATGTTATGCAGTCAATTACACGCTGATTGCGAGACGCGTACTGTCTTGCCCAGCCTATCTTTGTGGTGAGTTGATGTATTCGTATTTGGGTCTTATTAGCAACCGTTGATTTTGTTTTACGGTTTGCATCTGCCAAAGTTCTCGCTGCACTGTATACACCACAAGTGATAGTACAGAGGTCGGATTTTTTGGGAAAATCTTCACGAAGCTCATCATCCAATTCAGTCAGATCTTTGGGCTTAGGAGAAACCTGAATGTTGATGTTTCTCCGAGACCTGAAGCATCGTTCTACGTCCATTGGATGCCTGTTCGCGGTTGGTCTCAGTGTCGCCACTCTTTCTCTGTTTCCGGCTTGTTCTGGCGGCGGTAGAGTAGGCGCTCCAGTAGTATTTCCAGTAGGAATATGTATTCCCAAGTTAAAATTAGAAACTCGATTCAAAGGTCTTTGGAAGCCAACGATTTATTTATTTTTTCTAAATCACAGACATTGTTTCTCAGTTTAAAAAATTGTTATATACTTACGCATTGGTCCACTTTCTATTGGCCGCCCTGTGAAATGGTCGAAGTTCAATGGTAGTGGCTGTGGAGGCATCACTGTAAAATATAACATAGGGATTTTTATTCAAGAATTTTTTTCACGAATCCCAAAAATTTGCTATTGGTCCAAACTAAAGATTGCACACATGTGATCTCAAAGTCCGTGAATGTTAATCAAGGTAGCAAATTTAACAAAATTTGTAGTCCTCAAAGCTCTGCACTCGAGGCGAGCTTACACCATAATAAATTGTCTTTCTTACCCATTTGAAACTATTTCCAGATAGTTCTTTTACTAAGGTGGTCGAACCTTCTTTTACACTCGAGTTCCCTCCAGGGGTGAGAAAATCTGTCGAATTCGGGCGGAGGACACAGTTGATGTGAAGGAAAGGGGACGGGGTGATAAGAAGTTAATCGTGAAATTAAGTGAGTAAGTACTTATGTTCATGCACTTGCTCACATTGTGGCTGAATGTCATTTTTGTTTAATTGTGTTTAGATTTCCAGAGTAAGTTTCCCACTAACAAAAGTCCGTGAGCCTAGAACGAATATTTTCGAGAAGCCAAGTGGATACCTCGCCACTTTGTTGAAAGAAAGATCTTATAAACCGATTTGGAAATACAGCGAATTGCTAAATTTGGTATGTTTGTTATTTAATAAAATTATCTGTATAATTTGTGGGTTACAACTTTTTATGCGCATGTGTGGGATGTTTTAGCACCCAAATATTTTTTTTCAAATCGGCAAGACCGAGGTATCGAAATTGAAATTACAGTAAATTTGAAAGATTTAGAGTTTTGTGTTTCTTAGAATTTTTTCTTCTGTATTTCTATGCCAAAACGTCCAAAAAAGTTGACAGAAAAAAATGTAAACCACAATTTATGAAGATAATTTCAGTATTTAAAATGTTCGCTGTATTTTCACTTTTGAGTCGTGGATCTTGTGGATTTTTATTCTAGTGTATATTTATTTTGAAAACCCCTACATATGCTCAGAAGTATTTTAAACGGCAATTCACAAAGCGATTTGCATTAAATACTGAAAAAAGACCTCGAATACTAATGTGCCAAAGTGGGGAACCACACATAACAATTTTGTGAGGCACTTCACTTGGGGTGATCGCTAGAGAGATTAATCAGCAACCTGGGTCGGAGCAGTGTTACGGAATGAACGTGTCATTTAAATATATTACACGAGAATTCCAGATTAATCTAAAATATCTATACCTTACACCTATTAACTACCTACCTTATACCTATGTACCCACCTACACACTACTATTTTCCAACCAAGCAAGTCACGCCTACCTCGAAAGAGAAATGGCTTAATGGTATTATAAAAAAAAAACTTGAACAACCACCGCAGGGTCCCACGGAGAGTAACTACCATCTAAAAAATTACACTGTTTCCCAGTAGAGCCTCGATAAATCACACTTAGGGCCACGTCTCACAACAGTGAGATGGATGGTGACCCAAGGATGACAGTTTTCTGCATCCATCTCGCAAGTGCCTTGGAATATTTTTGGCACGCGGGTATGGCTTTAAGGTGACGAAACAGTAATAGTTTCGCACCTCCTAGAGCACGAATATAGTTCGTTTCTCGAAGTCTTGGAGAACAATGTCAGGCCTCGAGTGCACAACGGAGACTGCTGCCCTAAAAATCTAAGTTACAGAAAATTTGGCACTCCTCGTTTTGGGCTTTTGATTCTGTCTCCCTTGGAGCGTTCGGCAGGGTAGGGTCGCTACCAGCACCGTAAGAGCGACAAAGATGGTAATAAAACACTCTCAGGGCCGCATTATGTCTCTTTTCTAGACCTTCAAGACCGGCCAACTATATGTATACACAGTTTTAATACCCGTAAAAACGAAACCACGGAATCGATTATCAATAACCTAATTTCAAGCAAGATATACGTCGTTCCCGCATGAGTTCACGTTACTTACCCAACTCAGATTGGTCAGCTGGTCGGTGTGCTTGGCTCGAAGAAAGTTGGTTATGCCCGCGCCAGCGCGCGTGCCCAAGACGTCTTCCAGGCGAGTCTTCATACGGACTCACTTCTGCAAGAACAAAAAGAAATTGATGAATTGGGAATACTCACACTGGAAAAAACGTGCTACAGAAGTTGCAGTTTCTTTTATTCAAGCATACGAATTTTCCGAATGCTTAGGTGGAAATGACACCGTCCTGGCCAGAGAAAATAAAACCCTCTGTACCTGAATTAACTCCCGATGGTCTAAGGAAAGCAAAAGTTGGCTTTTTCGACAAGTTTTGTTTTTCACCTGCATTGAGTATCCTCAAATAAAAGAGGAAGAGAGGGAGAGAGAGAAATAAAGGCAATGTTAGTGATGACTAAATATTGTAACGATTGTCCTCAATAGACTTCTCCCAGTACTAATCCCAGGCTATATATGTAGTGCTTTGGCCCAGCACGAGTCAGTTCCAATCTAAATCTTATACGATAAACTGTACGCATTAAAATAAAGAATAGTCAAGTATCATTTGGTAACTCGACTTATCTTTAAAAATACCATTACTACATACATACCATATTTCTTCAAAAAAACATCTCTTTTAAATAATGAATGATGATTTCCCATTACCAGAATCCGGTATGGTAGGTTTACCTTTTCTCAAAAAATTTGAAAGACGCACAATACCACTGAAATTTCTGAATTTAGGCAACAACAAACTACCATTGCACGATAGTGGCAATTATATAGCCCACACACACACACAAAGTCTTTAGAATTCAAGTGAAAGACAAGGACAATGAGATCTGGATAGAAAATAACAATCTAATCCCTGACGGTATATATACAATCAAAAATGGTGAAATTATGGCACCTATAATACATAATCCAAAAATTTCGGAAGAATTACAATACGACATAATTCAAATAGTAGAGTCTCGAGGCGATACTCACTCTTAAATGAGGGAGAATGATAGAAACCTATACTACAGTGATAGGATCCAAGAATTACAAAAATGACTGAAACTAGATCACATTAAGAACAAAGTTCCAAGAAATGTTCACACTACCCGATGACCGACTCCCCTGTACAAAACTCACAGAACATGAGATCACCCTAAACACATGCAAGATAATAAACTTAAGATCTCATAAACTTCCAGAAAAACATAGCGAATTTGCCCTAGAAGATACACAAAAACTTCTGAATAAAGGAATAATTAGGCATTCATAATCATCGCTCAATTTACCTCTATCTGTAGTCCCCAAAAAAGGAGAGAAACTTAGAATGGACATAGACTATCGACAAGTAAATAAAGATACTAACCAAGACTCCTACCTGTTACCAATAATGGACGATATTTTAGAAAAACCAGGACAAGCTAAATTCTTTTTCGCTCCCGATATGAGCGCTGGCTTTCACCAGATCCCTATGAAAGAAGAGTGTAAAAAGTACACAGCATTCTCAACATATGAAGGACACTTCGAATATAACTGAATGCCCTTTGGACTAAAGAACGCCCCAGCGACATTCCAGAGAATGATGGATAGCGCATTTAGAGGATTAATAGGAAAAGAATGTTTCGCCTATATCGACGACATAGTGATATTTGGATCGAACCTAGAGGATCACAATAAGAATCTAGTGCAAGTTCTACAACGAATCAACGAACTTGGCTCAAGATTAGAACCAACTACATGCGAGTACCTCAAACCTGAATGAAAATATCTAGGTCACTTGATAAATAAAAATGTAGTTGAACCTAACCCTGATAAAATCGAAGCAGTCCAAGATTTTAAAAATCCAATCACAGTAAAAGAATTTCAATCCTTGTTAGGACTTGCGGGATATTACAAAAGTTTATGAGAAACATCTCATCAATGGCTAAGCTCATCACACTTTCAACCAGAAAAGATATTCCTTTCAACTGGGCAACAAAATGCGAGGAAGCATTTAAAAAGCCCAAAAAAACCCTTTGCACAGCACCTGTCTTACAGTTCCCAAACTTCAAAGAGCAATTCATACTCATAACGGATGCCTCAAACCTAGGTTGAGGAGCAGTCCTGTTATGGAATGAACACCCATGTTTATTTATATCTTGGAAATTATATCCTGCAGAATAAAATTATAGCACATTTGAAAAAAACTTTTAGCTATAATATGGGCAGTTTTAGCGCCTAAGACAATACCTTCTAGGAAACAAGTTTAAATTTCAAATAGACCATAAAGCACTAGTATGGTTGCATAATTGTGAAGACCCTAGTTCAAAACGCTTAAGGTGGAGAATCGAACTAGAAAAATACAAGTATGAGATCCAGCATGTGCGAAAGGGAAGGAAAACAAAGCAGCTGACTGCTTATCCAGATTATTTCCTATTGAACAAAAAAAAACCTCCAAGACCAAGCATTAAGAGATATTAACCTCGAAGAAGTTATCGAAAATGAACTAAGCTAATGAAAATGAAGAAGCTAATAAACAAATTTTAGAAAAAGAGAATAGAATTGAAGCCCCCTACAGCAGAATAATAGAACCCTTGGTAGAAATCTCAGAACCAATAGCAGGTACTTCCGAGCCAACATTAGATGAACAGAGAAAAGAACTTTCGGAAGACAAACTATACCAATACTTCATAGAATGGAGGCTAAATCCAACCTCGCGAACAGTTGAAATTAAACCTAACACTTCAGGAAAACTCTTGACCTTTAAGAAAAAAGAACAAATACCACTTTTTATGAGGGAGACTGGTTAAGAAAGTTAGGTTGGATAATTGACGAAATTAAATCTAGAAAACTGATTTAAGTAAGTCTAGCCTCTGGGGACCCTTCATTCACACCAGTAGAACAGGATGTAATCCAAGAAAGAAATGATCGAATAACTTTCTAACATTTACCGCGAATCTAGCTTTCACTTATTTTTCTCAAACACCAGACAACTCACCCAAGAAGAAAAAAAGAGTAATAATCGAAGCACATTCAATAAATTCAGGGGAGAAAAACTCAATAGATCTAGCTAAGAAATTAGGATGTTGGATAGGAATGGACAAAGACGTGATAAAATACGCTAAATCCTGTCCCATCTGTCGGTTGCAAAAAACAACTCGAATCGCTAATAAAGCTAGTAGCGTAATACCTCACATCCCTACGAAACCTAACGAGAAAATCGCGCTCGATATCTTTGGACCACTACCAGAAGCTATTCAAGGCAACAAGTATATATTAAGCCTTCAAGACCGGCCAACCATATGCATAGTATTAATACCCTTAAAAACGAAACCACGGAATCGATTATCAATAACCTAAACGAACACTATATATAATTTAAAAAAAAAAGTTAAACAACCACCGCAGGGTCCCACTAAGAGCAAGTGCCATCTAAAAAATGTCAATAGCCCCCAGGAGAACGGCAAGTTCTCACAAGTGCCTTGGCATATTTTTGGCACGTAGGTATGGCTTTAAGATTACGAACCAGTAATAGTTTCGTAACTCTAAGAGCACCTATCACAAGGACAATTATTTACACCGAATATTTTGGTTACAGTCGCTGCAGCTCTCTTTTGAGGTCTTGATACCTCTCCTCCTTTTCTTTCTCCTTTGCAGTGATGTTATATTCGGACTGATGCGAAACGTGCTAAAGATCTGGGTGTTTCTGGCACCCCAGAGTGTGCATACGTGCCTTAAAGCCTCCGCGAACAGGGATTATGCTGGCATCGTAGCAGTCTAGCACGTCATTCCTGAGTTGATCCGTCCACTCAATGTGGGCGTTTCACCGGACTACTTATTCATTATTATAACCGTATTCAGCAAAAATCCTTAGTACAGGGACCCTCTATCCGCAACCCGAGGACGCGTTCGTTGGCTTTGTCATAGGCCATTCAGTTCTATTCCAAAGGAATCGAAATCGGATATTTTGAAATTTTTCAAATAATTTTCATTATTTTAAACTATGTTTGTATATTGTAAATCGTTAAAAGCCATTTTTTCTTAAATTGATGTCAGAGATAATGAATGCTCAGAGCGATATTGTTTGTGAAAGACAGTTAGCAACTATTTGAGAAATTAATATCACTTCTTCCTCCTTCCGATTGCCAAATATGTAGATATTGAGTTAGAAATAGTATTCTAAATAATTTTTAAAAAATCGCCTGCCACGAATATTTTCATGCAAGTCTTTTTTTGATGTCCCTGCAAAACCAAGTGTTAAACCAATACATTTTCATGCGCAATATACACAATTCTTAGGGATTATACAGGGTGTCCACGCTGGGGCTTACCGAAAAGTATACAAGCCGTCTTACACGCCAATGCCATATACTCATAGAGAGCTATGTCTAATCAAGTTGACCAATACTATAAGCTGGATTAATTGGGTCGATTACCGGTTTTGCCATAAATTATCTTAGGCCTTCACAAATTTCAACAAATTTCCACAAATTCCATAAATTGCTAGGAACTTAAAAATTAATAGAAATACGATTTTTTTGTTGTTGTAAAAACGATGTTTTTGGGTTTACTGTAAAAATGAAAAAAGCTACATCATTTTATCCAGAAAAAAATGCGAAATTGATTTACCATAAGAATATGTACTTTTCTCAGTTCAAAGAATTATTATACACTTACGCATTGTCCCACTTTCTACTGGCATCCCTGCTGAATTTTCCAAGCTTGATA
This sequence comes from Andricus quercusramuli, assembly GCA_932178445.1. Taxonomy (NCBI): domain Eukaryota; kingdom Metazoa; phylum Arthropoda; class Insecta; order Hymenoptera; family Cynipidae; genus Andricus; species Andricus quercusramuli. The sequence continues at coordinate 406,696 of CAKNXH010002209.1, read as the reverse complement.
GTCCTAGTGTAGGTATAACTGTAAAATATAATATAGGGATTTTTATTCAAGAATTTTTTCAGCGAATCCCAAAATTTTGCTATTGGACCAAAGTAAAGTTATCTCAAAACTGGAAATTATTTCCTGATTGTTCTTGCCCACGGGTGGTCCAAAAATTCGGTTGCACTCGACTTCCCTCAGGTGTGAGAAAGTGTGTCGAATTTGGGCGGAGGGCAAAGTTGATGTGAAGGAAAGGGGACGGCTGGATTTATGCCAGGCAGATCATGTACAGTTGAAATATTTAGCTTAAGACTGACAACAGAAAAAAGTTTGAAAGTAGGAAAGAAAGTGTTTGCAACACCCACCTCAAAAGTTGACTTTTTCATGCTTCTAAATTGTACCTTAAAGACCTTATTTGAGCAGACTGTTTGCGAACAGTTTTCGAGCATGCGCAGTTTGAAGATGGCTTACTTTAGTCACTGGTGAAAAAGCTGCGCAAGCGCACTTTCGAGATAAGGTACTTAAGACACCGTCATAGGCCACTTTAAACACTGGTGTGGGTATCTTCTTGAAATAAATTTAGATTCAACTTGAACAAATAACTACTTGCGTTCATTTGTTGACCTAATAAAAGTATTTTACGAGATAAATAGAAGTAAACTTTGGGAATTCCTTAAAGAGTCCGGAGTCCATGGATGATATTATGCAAGGCGTGGAACGAGGATGCGTTATGTCTTCATGGCTATTTATCATATTAATGGATAAGTGTTTAAGAATGGCCCTCTTCGAAGCAAAGAATGTTGAATAAACTTAATACAAGCATGAAGAACGTGGGCCTCAAAATTATCGTAAATAAAATATAAATCATGGTGTTTGAAGGAAAAACTGAGCGAACGATGTGCAACATTTTCCTAAATGAACTTGATTGCAACGGAGTCCATGAATGACGGGGTAAAAACTAGGCTTTGCCCAATACATCAGGGCACACGCTCTTATCAGATCACTTGATTGCATTACAATAATTCGTCTGTGACTGATAATATACACCAGGACAGCCCCATGTATGGTATTCGAAAAAAAATTCAGCCTTAACCAAAAAATGCCTGAGACATTAATTTTTTATAACAGTTCAGGCTCAAAATTAATTGCTCCTAGTGAAAAATTCAACTATTAGATTAAATTAATATATATAAATTAATACACTAAATTTTTCATTGAAAATTCAATTAAATGTTTGAAAATCAAACTGATGTGCGAAAATGTATTTTATTTGTTTAAAATGTTTGAACATTCGTTTTTTTTTTTTTTTTTTCGGGTTAATTTTTCCAACTGAGAATTTAACAATTTCATTGACATATTATAATTTTGGTTTTTGGATTGAATATTTTGCAACAGTATATGTTCTCAGATCAAGAATTTTTAATCGCAATTCTTTAAAATTGTTGAACTTTGAATTCCAAAACAGACAGAAAACAGTGAACGGAAATTTATGTGCCTGTAGAAGGCAACTCTCTCAGCCCCACAGGTATCTCAGGGTGCGGAAGAAGAGCAGAGAAGGAACGGAGGGGCAATCGATGGCTATTCTGACCGCGCAAGGGAAATCGAGTGCATTGAAAAATTCGACTTCCGATTTGTGGTCATGCCTTCCACCCCGCCCACCCTATCCCGATGTGTCCAATTTCTGGAAAAAGAAATTCCTTACTTCACTCACATCGGTCAACAATAATCCGGCCCCTGGGTTTTTGAAATTAACATGAGGTTTTAAATGGGAAAAGCTCGGTTTTCGAAAAAATAAAAAAAAAAGTACTTCTTATCAACTTTTTGTGAATTACAATTTAGTCAGCTCTTAAGGAATGTCCGCTATTGTGCCACACTTATGTTTATTCTCAGGTCAGTACTCTGAATCCGGCCACCTTATCCGGGTATTCTTAGCTCTCGGAGGATTTCTTTGTTTCCAACTCAATACATTTTGAAATAGTTTAAACCATTTTCATTAGTTAAAACAATTCTTCCCTTCTTAATCGTATAACTTTTTTCTAGAGTTAATGACACAATAAACGAATGATAAACGTAATATTTTTGGTTTAGGATATTTTGTAATTGTTTGAACAATTTGCATTCATTTACACAATTTGTTATGCTGTTAGTCGTTACAAATTACATGCTATCATGAAATTGCATATTTTTGTTATTTTGTTCCATATCCCAATTAAATAAAAAAAAAGCGAAAGTAAGACAGACAATCCTGGGGGAGACGATCATCGGGTTTGCAATAAATTATCATAGATTTCCATAATGTTAGTCAATTTTTATGAATTTTCACAATTTATAAAAAGGCGCTTTTTGTGCGTCAGTATTTTTTCTAAATCACAGCAATTTTTTCTGCGTTCAAAAAATTATTATATACTTACATAATGGCGTATATGGGGTCTGCTGATGTGCGAAAGGGTTTACTCCTGGTGTATGTGAATCTGCAAAATATAATATAGGGATTCTTATTCAAGAATTTGTTTTAATAATCCAACAAATTTGCTATTGATCCAAACTCAAGACAGTTCAAATGTAATCCCAAAGTCAGTTAGCATCGACCCAGCTACCCAATTTCGATGAGGTAAATTCATTTTGAAGGTTTGAATTTGGCAAGGTTGAAAGTGTCGAATTTTTGTCACGCATGCATAACAATAACTTGAAACAGATGATAAGTTAATTTTTGATTAACAAAAAATTATTAAAAGAAAATTGTGTGTCCAAAATTATAGTGCGTAAAAAGTCAATCTAAAAAGACTCCTAAAGAAATTTCATGAAATGCTCATCTTGCGCTATATTATTTTGTGTGACTTTATGAATTTGTTTCTTATGCCTCTTGAACTTTCTGCTAACACGGTGGACCTTGCGGAAACTACATTTCAAAGATTTTTTTATTCTAATCTAGTATAATTCTAGTACTCAGTTTTAGGATCAAATATTATATTATTTTCGCCGCTAGGTGGCTAATTTGTGCGGTTGTGTCGGTGAAGTGTCTCGTCAATTTTCCTGTCTTTTTGGAGTGTAAGCTTTTTCGAAGAAATTTTTTTTTTCTTGTACAGTTAACAATCTCAACAAACTTTTTTGGCGACAGCCATTATTTGTAACTCATGTAATGAGGCATTTCACGCGAAATGCTGCGTTTTCTATGAAATTGAGCAAAAAAAAAAGGAGCAATTTACTCGTCACAAAAATGGAGCAGAAAAGTCGTGAGGTCTCTGGCTTTACGAATAAATTAAATAAATTGTTTGATAGTATTAATTTGAAGAATTAAAAAATTTTGGAGTTTTTTTTTTTTTTGAAGGAAGTTAACAAAAATTAAAAAAAAAATGTGGCTCTTTAAGTGATGAAGATGAGGAAGGGGAGTCTTAAATGCTAACTAAGAGTTTCGACGAACATTGGAAATTAACTTGAATTTTTATGTCCTGATGAGGAAAAGGACCGTTTTTGAAACGTTGACAGCGAATAAATGTTTTTAACAGCTAAACTACTTTCTTTGGTCTGAAGTATGTCAATTTACCATCTATTTATATTATCTTTATAAATTTATATTACTTAGACAAACAACATCGCTCTAACACCATCATTAATCTAACTAAAAAAAGGAGTTCTATTGGTTTTCAATGCTTGTCGGGGACTCTTTAGAGTTGACGATAATATCGTAATAGGGTCCTCCTCCATGTCGATCCGCCTGCGCCAGTCTGCTACAACCTCGAAAGAAAATTTACAAGAAGATAAGCAGGAAGATCTGGAGGTTGAAAATAGTGGCACTCTTTTGAGGGATAATATCTGTTACGGTGGGATTCTCCCTGAAACTCCTACTTCCCAATGAACCGAAATTGACAACACTTTTCTCACATCACCTCCGGACCTTTTACCTAAAAAAAATAGTCTGCTGAAGATATTTCTCTGCAGATCCTCTTAAAACTAAGCGCCATTTCAGATAGGCTGGAAAAAGTTGAGGCAAATGTGACGCAATCAAAATTACTGAGCAGAATACTATCCTACTGACACAATTTGAGTTCATGAAAGCCGAAATCACGGGTCTCCAAGCAGCTAATGCTCAGTTAAACCAGGAAATAAATCATCATAAAGAAGATCTGGTTGAACTTAAGAGGAACTTTGAGAAGCGCATAAAATGCATAGACCAGGCAAGTCGGGACAGAGAAGTGATCATCACAGGACTGCCATCCGCTTCTTAGGAGAACCTCGTAAAAGTTTTTGAGTTAATATGTAAGGTTATCAAATCAAAGGTAAACATATCAAATATTGAGGAAATGTTTAGGGTTGCTGCAACTAGTAAAGACCAATCTAGTCCAATCATCGTTAGATTCACTCACTCGAAAACAAGAGATGAATTCATCTCTTCTAAGATTAGGAACAAAAAGAAACCAGGGTTGCAGGAAATTGACCCAAATTTCACAAATGGTATTGTGCAAGTCAATCCTAAGCATCCACAAGATCTCTATAACCTCCTGAAGGCAGTCAAAGAAAGGTTGGGTGCTGGGAAGTACCTCAGGAAAGCATGGATTTACAAGAGATCTGTCTGGATGAGAAACATTTCGGATGTTTCTTCAAACCCAATAAAAATCCCAGATAACAGTGACCTTGATCATTTTTTGTCGAAACATCTTGCTGCGAAGTCATCCTCTAACTCGATTTGACGCAAAGTGTGGACTATGCCGGATCTCAGCACCAGCATGAGCTCGATTCAGAAACAGTCCCCGCTAACAGATTACCATCTACCAGGTTCTCCAGTCGCCGCTCCTACATGCCAACTTCGCCTCCAAACTCATGGACAGAATGATTCCCCATCTGCGGGTATAAAGTCATCAATAATGAACATGTCGTTAATTCCGAGCGAAACCGCGCAAGATTCATTTGATTGTACTTTTGTTTCTGTAGAGGATCCAGAATCTTTTGTTGCGAGCACTGGTTCATTATCGGCCCATATATCGATCACTGCTCCAATGGCTTTTGAGCACACATCTCATAATAATTATCCGAAATCTCTCTCTATCACGCATATCGACGTTAGATCTCCTATTCCGAAAATTAGCGATATTGTTGATCTAATACACCTTTACAGTCTTGATGTTGTCTTGATTTCCGAGTCGCGGTTCAATAATGATATATTCAATTTAGCTCTAGCCGTCAGCGGTTTCAATCTAATTCGCGCCGATCGCGAACGATCTTAAAGATGTGATAGCCGCGGATATCTGCGCTGTAACGTTGCAACTTAAAAAAACGAAACTCGGGGTCGTCGTGGTTTACAGAAGTCCCAACTCAAACTCCAAATGGGACGATGATCTGGAAAAGAGGTTGGCCAGGGTTCATGGTCTTTCACATAACATAATATGCTAAGTGACTTCAACATAAATGCTATTGACACTGTCCAACAGAGTTGGTGCAAGCTAAACAGTTTATCACGCTCTTTCGCGCTCCGCCAGATTGCTAGCGAACCTACACGCACAACAAGTAGGTCGATATCGATTTTAGATTTAATTTTTGTAAGTGGAGAAGTACGTATTATTGACTCAGGCGTGATCAAGCTGTCAAAAAATTTCGATCATGATATGGCGTTCTGTACAGTGAATGTGAATGTTGATACTGGGCCGGGTTTATTCCGTGTTGGTAAAAATTAAATTCTGCCCGCTCCGAAAATTTAGAATCGCAAGACCTAAGTCTCCGTGGTATACTGACTCTGTTAAAAAAATCTCAAAGGCCAGGGATAGGGCGTGGTGCAAATGGCGCATTAAAAAAAACGGATTTAAATCATGCGAAATTTTTCTTGCTGCGAAACATGGCTACGACGTGCATGCGGCGTGAAAAGGCGGGGTACCTGTCATCCCTCCCCGAAAGGCCGTCTTCCTTACACATCTGGGAAAAAATCAATCGATCGGGAGTTTGGTCGGGATGCAACCAACATTCATGGGGAGACTTGCTACCCGACCCAACGGCGCTTAACGATTTCATCCTCGATACCCTTCGTGCATGCCTTACTTCCTGGACATTATCAACACTTCGGTTAGGTCAGGAATATTTCCATCGGCATGCAAGGAAGGTATTATCCGAACTATTCCTAAAACTGCTCGGCCAAATTCTTATAACGATCTGCGCCCAATTTCAATCCTTCCATTCCTGTCGAATGTATTGGAGAAAGTCTGTCTGCAACTGTTGACGCCCTACATCAACAACCACAGCATCCTACCTCGCTTTCAGTCTGGTTTCAGGAAGGGGTTCTTTGCAGCAACAACTCTTCTACATGTGACAGACAAGATCGGGAGAGCCTTAGATTGCTCAGAAATCACAATTATAGCTCTGCTAGACCTAACGCGAGCGTTCGAAACTCTAGACCATAATCTGCTTTTGGCCAGGTTGTGATCAGAGGGATTCGCCGGAAATGCGTTGTCCTGGTTTAGCAGTTTTATCTCAAGTAGGAGTCAGCGAGTCTCTATAACTGACACAAAAACGACTCGTTCATCTTTTTCTCGGCCAATAAGAATGGGTGAAACATGGAGCAGTTCTCAGCCCACCACTGTTTTCGATATATACCAAAGATCTACCAGAGCCCTTGCATAAATATTTATCTTCATTGGAGACGGTTTCCCATAAGAAGGAGAAGGTTTCTTTACATATGTGCGCGGATGATACACAAGTATACGTTCCTTTTAACTTAGACTTTAACTTTGACCCCGGTGCATTTTTCTTTAACTTAGCTTTGAAATATATCGCTAAATGGACAAGGGAGCACGCTCCAGTGATAAACCCATATAAATCTGCCATTTTGCAAATGGGCAACATGAAAGATGTGAGTTTACCCATTTTTACTGCTTATATCCGTATGAGAAAACTGCACCCTTTCCGTCGCACACTCTCAATCAAGATCAAACTCCTTCTCTGTCAAGCCTTACTCTTGTCCCTTTTAGATTACGCATACATGAGCTACGGTCTGCTGGGTTCCCTGTCTGAGCGTTTCCCTAAAGAGGATGATACAGAATTCCTGCCTTAGATTCTATTACGGGGACGAAGTTTGGCCACATTACGCCAGCTCTCCGTGATTCAGGTTGGCTTAAGATGGACCAAAGATGGGTCGTGCAGCTCGGTGCCTTTGCCTTAAAGGTGTTGTCCCGGGGGGTACCGGAGTATCTGGCTGACCTCTTATCTTTTGTGGAAAACAAGCGCGCAGAAATCGCTTGCAACACGATCTGATGGCAGGTTATTTGTTTCACAAGGACGTACTACTAAAGCAGAAGCTACCTTCTCCTACGTCGCCCCACGCCTCCTTAACACCTTAAAAAACTCATTAGCGTCATACACCATTCCCATATTGAGAGCCGCATTATTTGATAGATTGCATGCGACCCTATAAGAGGCAGGTATTTCGCAGATCTCTCCGCTTTACTATGTATAGTCTCTCTCTTTATTTTGGAAACATATATCCATGTCCATATATGTTTTTCGTTTTGTTTTTGATTTTAAAATAGGTTTACCTAGGTAATACAATTATCTTTGTTTCTCTTCCATCGCATCAGTTGAAACATGCATGTACTGTATAATCTGGTACAAGCGAAATTTATTCTGAGAAGGACAGTTTCTTAGTACACTGTGAATTTTCTGCTGCGTCAGCTTTAGTCTCAGCCTCTTAGTGCGAATTACACACTTTTTATATTTTATAGATAGTTTAAGTTTAGATGTAGAGGGTTAGGCTTCAAAGCAGCTCTAAGTTGAACCTCAGCCCTTCAAGTGCCCTTTCATTAATATTTTCTGAATACTTTGTATATGTTGTTGGCATCTTAATAAAGATCTATTGTTTAGCGAAGTTGTAGGCTCCGGAAGCTGCGATCATGGTTTCTTAAAGCAACCAATCCCGAAGCAACTGGAACGATAACGCGATAACATCGGGCAACACTGTTCCTTGGCCTCAGGTCTCTAGCTGCGGATGACCTTAAATGGCAGACGGGACAGTTGGAGATGAATGTTTCACCTCTGGATACTTTTCTAGAGCTACCAATCTTAGTATAATGCTAAGAGAAACAGTTTTGACGGACCAGATGGAGTGATCCCAGAAGAACAGACTTTTGCATACGCTTCCCGATGGAATGAGCCTGACGCTGGCAAGCCGGAATCTTGTTGAGTTGGCTGATAAATGAAGCTTTAATACCTCCAAGACAGCCGAGTATGAGAATTATAAGATGGACTTTGTAGCCTTGGTATGGCCTACTCAGCTCGAAAAGAAGTGCTTGATATTTTGCCCGTTTTTCTCCCTCCTTTGCCGTGATAATGATCTCCCTCTGCTGGTGTCGATAATTCAATCACGTAAATGATCTTGTTCTTCAGATCTTGGAGGACAATATCAGGCTTCGTAGAACTGATACGTTGAGTGGTGGAGAATGAGAAATTCCAGTAGATCTTGCACTGATCATTCTCCACAACGGACTCGAGTTCCCCCTGGGCGTATAGCAAGACGGGCAACAGTTATAAACACTAACGTGTCTATAACGCCGTCTTGACAGGCAAAAAGAAATCTACAAGTCTCCCATCGCAATCCAGCAGACCAGAGGAACATGTTGGACAGACCCATCGAGAGCTCTTCTCTACGTATGATGCCGTAAAATTTACCATGAAGGGGCTCGTCAGCAAGTTCTCTCAGTAGAAACGTATGTTATGCTTCCTGTATACGAATTTGAGCACCAGAGGTGTTAGTGATGCTAGGCCATGTGTAGTGTCGCTGGAATCAAATGGGAGGTCAAGCTCCTCTGCGGCCCTATCTGCGGTACGGTACAGAAACGCTGCAGCATTGGCGACTTCATGTTGATGTACGAGTCGCATAAGGGAATCTCTGCTTTTTAGAACTAAGCAGGCTGTAGCCAGAACTGTTCTTCGATCAAGACACTCTAAGCTCACACGCAGAATACGCGTTCATGCCATCGCGGCATCGCTTGCTCCAATAAACTCTCAACTGTACGCGACCTGTGAATAAGATTTGCCATCCAAATTTGTGTTATTTATTATAAAACCCCTTCATTGCTGAGTGAGAATATGGAGTAATGTGACGACTGTTACAGAAATGTCAAAAATAAATGTTTTTTAGGTGATGCAATCCAACCATTGCCGATGGCGTCATGAATTCATCCGGTGGTCCGCGCGGATAGGTTGCGTTATTACGAATTTGAGGGCGAGCTAAACAAGCTTTTCGGATCGGTAGCATGTACCGATCCTTCTGTAATGTTCACTGCACCACTATTGTAATCACGGTTCAGTGGATTTTACATATCTTACCGTATTTCATACCAAGGAATAGAGGTTTATTTTACTAAAGGATTTCCGTTAAATTGGCCCTAATTTCATTGTGATATTTACGAAGTGCTTACTGCTTTTGACATTTCCACCCCTTCATTAAGAGCACTTCTTACCGTACTGTTACAAGAAACACTTTACATTTCTTGATAAGTGAATATTACATTTCTTTTTTCTGCTTGTAGCAAGCCTCTACCCCCGTTATCTCGAGGGAGATATATTCGAGGTACGGAAGATCTAAGATGAAGACTTCGATATATTGTCATCATTTTGCGTGTGTTTCTATCGAGTTACTTCAACTCATCGACGTTTCATTTTACTGCACCAAACGTGTACAGCAGTATAGGAACGGCCAGCATATTGGTCGCCTGGATCTTATTCTCTCCAGATTTTTTTAATTTACCGTTTTTAACTTACGCACATTTTGGGTTTCCGCTTGCGGTATTCCAAGATATGTATATGTTTCTCCAATACCAAGATGTTCAATGGTATTTCCGCCTATGAGTTGAATATCCTGATCGTCACGCGCTGATGTACTTTCTAGTCTTCCTTCAAAAAGTTCCCGTACTTTCTTTCTAGCCATTCTTTTTCCTTGTCATTATGAATTTTTGTTTATTCCGATGGTTTAATTGAATTCCGCATGTAATTTTGTTCCTAAATGCTGTTCCTTTTGTTTCTTCATTCCTTTTACGTGTGTGCTATGGATGGTACAAATGTACGCATCACTGCTATCAAGCTGCACAAGTCCGGAATGAAGACGGCAGATATCGTCCGGACAACTGGTTTTAAAACACAAACCGTCTACGACGCTGTTAAACGTTATAAAGAAATCGGAGGCACTGTGGATCGTCCTTGTAGTGGTTGTCTGATCACTGTGACGACCCCCGTGAATGTGCAGAAGGTCCGTTGTCATTTTCAACGAAACCCCGAGCGTTCGATCAGGAAATTGGCAAAAGAGCTTCGTAGCAGTGTCGGTAGTTCTTGGAATATCGTCAGAGAAAATTTAGGGCTGCAAAGCTACAAGATCGCTCACCTCCATTTTCTTAACGATACGATGAAGGCAAAGCGACTCGAGAAATCTCGCCGAATGATTCGCCTGATCGGTGGTGCTCGCTTGTCAAAAGTCCTCTTCACGGATGAGAAGATTTTCACCGTCGGATCTCTTCATAACCGCCAAAATCGTCGCCAGCTGCTCAAGAAGGGCCATCAGAAGAACGCGGAAGCGAAAACTATCGGTCGAAGCCATTTTCCTGCCTCCGTTATGGTTTGGGCCGGAATTTGTGCCACATGGAAGACGCCGTTGATTTTCATCCACAGAAATGTCAAAATCGACGCTGCGATCTATCAATAGCGAGTCCTCTGCGAAGTTCTGGAGCCTTGGGCGATGCAGCACTTCTATTTGCCCGGTCAAATGCTTTTTCTAGGTCAATAAATGCACAAAAGACTTTCTTTTTTACTACATGATCTTCCTGGCATCAATGCACTTTGGACTTCCCATATCTTTTCCTCTATTATTTTCATACCACTACAAATAAGTATTTTTGAGTATATTTCACTTACGGTACTTAACAAGCTGATAACTCTATAACAATTGCAATTGCTTTTATCCCTCTTTTTTGTATATTGGTATCATAATTGTTGTTTCTCATGCTGAAAAAATTTGTTCTTTTACTTTCTTTCATCTCTTTAAATAATAGTTTAATGGTTCCTTCAAAGACGTTTTGTATTTTCTTCTCTTCTTCTGTTCTAATTTTACCTTTACTTTCCTTGACTAGACGTTTAACTTTCCTCCTTTTGTGTCTGTAATCATTTTCAAGTCTATTTGCCTCCTCATCGCTAAAACATGCGATGTTTAATGTTCTCTTCTATGCTCTTTTCTTTTCTTGCCACGCTGCCTGAATTTCATCATTCCACCACCCATGACCAGACTTTCTTCCTACCACCGCCGTACCACACATTTCGAACGCAGATCTGACAATGATATCCCGTAACATAGTCCACGCTTCCTCTATATCTGTATTGTTTCTAAGCGCCTCTAAAGCTGCCTCATATATGCGTTTGTTTATCTTATTCTGAAAATCTACTCGCACTTCCTTTTTTTCTAAATTTTCAATCTTGATTCGCGTTTGTTTCATTTTGTTAAGTCTCTTTCTCCTCCATTTCCTCCCTAAGTTAATTTTAGAGACTAGAAGGTAATGATCAGTATTGCATTCGGAACTAGTTCTCTTAGTCTTTCAGCCACAATAGCGAAGTCAATCATGCTGCGGTTATTTCCTTTTCACCAGGTGTACATGTGGATCCATTTTATGTCGAAACCAAGTATTTGTAAAGGATAGGACCCTTTCTCAATATAAGCTAACTAATTTTTCCCCGTTATGATTATTTCTTGCAGGATCCCAAAACTTACTTAGCACCCTCTATGTATCTGTATCCCGACGTTGGAGGGCGACTAATCCGTTCATATCTCTTAGCAGAATTATTCTTTCACCTTGATCGCAAGTACTTATTGTAACATTTAAAGTGTCCCGGAAGGCGTTTTTGACTTCCCTCGGAACACAATCAACTGGGAAATTGCACGCTATGATAAATGATCTTCTGATTCCTACCTTCATTCCAGTCCACAACAATCTTGGAGATACAATATCATGATCTTTGAGATGCTGTCTTGCTTCTTCATTCATAATCAAATCGACTACAATGTGATTCGCTATCTACTCCTGACCATATTTCAAAACCGCCTCGCAACACTCCATTTCCTGTGTTCCTACTTTCGTAGCCCTTTTGTACGTCTCTGGTATAATAATTAGCTTAATTAGCAATCAATTTTCCTCTAAGAATATGTACTTTTAAATTTGAGAATTTAAAACTTGTTTTGAAGTTCTCCAGGGCTAACGCCGCGGTTGAGTAATGAAATTTAGATTTTTTTCTGAGTCCTAACAATTTGTTGTTAGTTTAATAAAATTATAATATACTAACGTTGAGTACAAGCCCATGGAGCTGGAGTGCCAGGATTTAAACCAAAGTCGTGGCATTGTTCCGTCTGTGTTGAAATTCGATGTAAGACTGGCATCTGATGACCTTCATCTGTGAAATATAATATTTATTATATTAATTAATATTATTCATAATATTTTTATAAAAGAATTCTGTAATAACGAAACCCAAAAAATTTGAAATCGGCGACCCCTAAACTCCCCTCATAACACAGGTAGAAGAAGGATTTGTAAAATTTGAAAAGTGCCCATAAATTTTCACAAATTTCTAAAAATTATCGTTAACTTCCACGAATTTCATAAGATTTCACAAATTTCTATAATTTACAGAAAGTTGTTTTTTCTAAACGGGATTTTCGGGTTTAATTAGAAAACGAGAAAAGCTGCTACACTTTGGTTAGTACAAGAAGATGCGCAATTAAGTTGTCTATAAGAGTATGTACTTTTTAAGTCAAAATTTGAAACTTATTTCAAAGGTTTCCCAGGGGCCAACACCATTCAGCAAGAACAATTGATTTATGTTATGATATACTAACCTGCATGTGGTGTTCGATTGACCTGCCTTCTATGCTGCTGCTTCCTTGGTGTTTGAAGTTCATATGACTGATCATCGCTTCCATCTGTAAGATATAATATGGGGACTTTTATTGAAGAATTTTTTTCAACAAACCCCAAAAATTTGTCATTGGTCCAAAATAAAAAGAGACCAAACATAATCCCAAAGTTAGCCAATACTTAAAAAAACCAAGTTTGCAAATTTCGATTACGTAAATATATTTAGAAAATCTGGTCTTTCTATAAACCGTAAACTACCATGAATGCTTATAAATTTCCAATAAGGACCCCGCACAAAATGAAAAGTTTATAATATTACTAAATTGGAAAATTTCTGACAGAAAATATCCAAAGTAAAAAATTTCCCGAATTAAATCATGAACAAAATTTTTTTCTTAATAAATATTGTTTACTTATTAAAGATACAATAATCAAATATTATTATTGGAGAAATTTTTAAATATTTAAATTTTTTTAATTATTGCTTGAATTTACAAGAACAGTAATTGTTTAAGAATTGTATAAAAAAAATAAATAAAAAACACGTGCGCTTCGAAAGAAAAAAATTCTTTCTACTTTTTCTTCGAACCTAATTTTTTTTAACTATTTAAATTCAGGAATGTTCTAGTTTGGAGTTTTTATAATTCGGCAATTTTCTGCCAGGAATTTTATTATTCGTGAATTTTTCAATTCGGGAGTTTTATATTTCGGCACTTCTATTATTACGGGAATTTTATTATTTGGGAATTTCGCAATTCGCAAATTTTACAGTTCCAGGAATTTTATTTTTCGGGACTTTTCAATCACTTCGGAAAATTATCGACAATTCTAATATTACCGAATTTGAAAATTCCCGACAGAAAATTTCCGAATTATGAAAGATCCGAACTAGAAAATTCTTCAATTTGAACAATAAAAAAATGGTTTGTTCACAAATATTTTTTAAAGGAAAATAATCAAATATTGATATCAAGGAAGAAATTTTCGATTAAAAACTTAATTTTCAACCAAAAATGGGATATTTCAGTTTTTAGTTAAAAAAAATTAGTTTTCAAAAAAAAAAATGGAATTCAAAAAAACTGAAGTCTCTACCAAAACGGATGAATTTTTTATCAAGTAGTTAAATCTTGAACCAAAAAAGATGAATTTTCAACCAAGAGGATCATACTTCTGCGAAAAAAGAAAAATTTTCAAACAAATAATTAAATTTTTTCAACACAATGATTGAATCTTCAATCAAAAAATGAGTTTTCAACCAAAAAGATAATATATTAGTTTCTCTTCTCTTCTGTTACCGTAATGAATGCAATATTTATTTTCGCTGATAGTGCTGAAATGCTGAATAAATAACGAAAGAAACATTACGCAGATAAAAAATTGTAGCGATAGAGGACAAATTGTATTTTCGTTATCTAGTTGTCTTTTTTTACCATCCATAAACAACCAAAACAGATTTTCTACCAAAAAAGATGAATTTTCAATTTAGAAAAATTAATTTTCAACTAAACATTTGCATTTTAAGCAAGAGGAATGATTTTTCACTCATGGGTTTTTTTGGGACCATACAAAATTCCCAAATATCAAATTGAGCTAGAAAATCGCCGATGAGAGCTTTTAGTACGTACAAAAATTCAGAAATACGGAAGAAAATTATGAAAATGGCTGTAGTAAATCTCTCAGATTTTAACCTACGAATTTACATTAAATTTTTGTCTAAATTCATGTTAGCTAATATGAAAAGGTTAAGTGCTGTTTTTTTTTTAAATGCAAGTATTTTAATCATTATTGAAAGAAATTAAGGTACCACCAATTTTTTTCGAAAGCATAAATAAATATTGAAGGCATATCGACTGCCAATTATTTTAAATGAAACAAAATTTTTGATAATCATGACTGATCTCATACTTATAACATTAATAAATTAAAGATAAGAATAAAAATATGCGCTGAAGGGCCTAGTGAATGCAACGGTCACTATGTGGTTAGTTTATGATCAAGCAGTTGCGCAAGCGTTTCATTCACAAGGTCCGCCAGGATATCTCTGCACATCTGGGAGTGTACCATATGTGCGCGTGCACATCTGGGAGTGTACCATATGTGCACGTGCACATATGGAACACTCCTAACTGTACACGTCAGAATGTAGACGTGTCTAGTTGTACCACTACCGTAAAGCGCAACAAATTTTCCTTAGAAATATAGATATATTATATTATCATATTCACCAATAAAACTGGAGATTGCCGCCAAAGATAAGGCCAAAGTATAGACGATCCTCATTTTTTTTTTAATTAGAGGAAACGCTACCTAATCTAATAATGCACGACTTGATTCACAATGTAACTGATGAATCCTGCAGTTCTTCATCAGATTGTACAATCTAGACTGTAGTCGTGACCTTTTCGTTTAAGAGCATTAAGATTTTCCTCGTGGAATGTTAACGTTCAATAAGAGTCATTGTTTATACAATCTTTTACGTTTCAAGAAATTCTGATTTTTACACGGAAATTTCGTTATAGTGTCTACTATAACTAATAAATCATCATTGTTATCAGCTCTAGACAAGGCAGTCAAGAAACTGAACAAAATTGTAGGCAAAATTATAGTTTGATAATTTTTCGGAAACCTTTGCAAGTTTGGAAATATTTCTACATGATTTCTTCGAAACACTTAAAATTCCTAAATATATTTAATAATATTTCACAATATTCCTAAAGTTAACTTTAAATCATCTGGATTCGTTTTTGACCATTTTTGTAAGCTTTTTCAATGTTTTAACATCTTTTTAAATATTCCCTTAAGTTCTTGATAAACTTGATAACTGAGGTGGAGATATAATTAAGAATTACGGAAGAAATAAGCTGCTGTTAATTAAAATGGGATGAAAATTAAATAAATATTTCCGTTGAACCTAGGTTCGAGGCGTGAACAAAACGAGGTAAAATAGATTATGCGTGTAAATAATCACTATTCTATAACACTCTTTTCAAATAAAATTTCGATTCTGCTCCCTTCGCGCATCTTGAACGTGAAACATGACGAACAATTTTATAATCTACCTACTATATAAATTGTTAGTTAACGAAAATAAAAATTGTCATATCATCATGATTGAATTTGATTCGCTACGGATTGTGATTTTTATCAATTATATTTCATAATTAGGTTTCAAATTCGTCCTAAAAAGCTGGACTATCCACGGCCATATTCTAGGTCATGGGAACAGAGGTCTTTTTCAAAGAGGAAAATTGATTTCAGGAATTCAAATTACGTTTCAAATATTTTAACATTTATTTTTGAACTCCTTATCCCTGAAGTAAAACGCAGTTTATGAAAAATTTGAAACATGGCTTTCCCTACGTTTTTATGGAAGCAATATTCAATTTGAAAGTCTTCAGAGTCAATTTCAATTGACAATGGATTGTTTATTCTCGGATCAATTCTCTTCTATCAGCAACGATTTGATGGAAAAATTTTTACTTCAGAAGTAGTTAACTTCTTAAATATTAATTTCACAAATTAAAATCTAATTTAGTTTAATATAGTTCAATTACAATCTCCTGAATAATATTAAAAATAATTATAACGAATTATACGTTGAGAATAAATCATGGAATGCAATGATCGGCTGTTAATTAAAATTCATTGAAAACTGAGCAAATATTTTCGGCGACTGTATACATGACGCGTGAATGAAGCAAAGTAAAACACATTGAAAGTGTAAATGATGCAATGTCATCGTTTTGAAGGAAAATAAGTTGATGAAAAACATCGCTGGGTGTGAGGTAGGGTGGGCCGAATTTCACGAAAGTTTCCGAATCGAATCGCAATAGCACGGAAAAGTTGCTACTCGTCGCCCTGATCACGATGAATTTTTTTTTTTTTAATCGGACCATATCTTCCGGTCGCACATCGCGTCCAAAGTTTCGAAAAATCGTAAAAAATTCAACACGTTTTGGGATTTTTTCTTAGTAAGTTATAGTGATCGAATTTCGTTCAAAATCGGTAACTGACCTCTTCTAAATATCTTTTGACTAAAAACAACATTCCCCTTTCCCACCCCCTCTCCTTTGAGGGTGGAGGGAGGGGGGCAAATATCATAAAAAAGAGCCATTTTACGGTCGTTGTTTTCCTCGTGTGACGGTGACGAGTCGCATTTTAGTGTTGATTAGAAAAGGAGTTTGATTGACAATGACGTCGAGGAAGTTTCGTCAAAAATTTCATTGTCCTTTACCTGGACCGCCTAAAAGTCTGAACAAACAGATTCTTCCTTCACAGGCTGATGTTTTTCTACACTGCCAGCATGTTCGATATTCTTTAGCCCTGGCTTCGACCAGTCCAACAGAACAATAGATAAATGTACCTGTGATCAGCCGGTTGCAATCGACTGTTCTTGCCCTGTCAACAGGAAAGTTTCTGTGATAGAGAGGAAATTTCTTTACGCACAGCGGCATCACAGAATTGGCAAAATAGGAACAGTTGCCCAAAAGGAGAGTAAAAAGATTAAAAAGAGGCTGACAGGGAAAGCAAAACAAATAAGACAAGAGGGTGCTAGTTCTTCTAAGACTACAGCCAACATGACCTCAGATTCTGAAACAGAAGAGACAGATAAAGTTCACGAAAAAAATGACACGGAGTTTCATATTAACTTCAAATCACCCTCTGGGACTCAAAAGAGAACAGTGCCTGCCAATACTGCTCTTGCAGTATTCAGACAGGGCATCGGCAGCTATCGCCTCCAGTATTCTCTCTGACTTGGTCTTAATATCTGAAACAAACAAATCACAGGTTATTGACAAAAACAAAATAAGACGGGCGAAGTCTCTAGTTCGGAGTAACTTATGGAATGAAAAGTTAGAGAAAGCTGACATACATCCTAGTGGCCTATACTTCGATGGGCGCTCATATGACATTCTTGTAATTGAGACGAAAAACTTTAAAAAGTATAGGAAGCTCTATCTCTTTCACACTGTACCCATTTCAAAAACTGCCAAGGATATTGCCTCTAGTATCCTTGATGAAGCTAATGCTAAAGGTATCGACCAATCTAACGTTCGCATCGTTGGAAGTGACGGTACGAATACTAATACTGGCTGGAAAGTAGGTGTCATTAGAATTTTAGAGTTATCCCTTAAACGAGCTCTTCAGTGGTCTGTTTGCCTTCTACACTTCAATGAACTACCTTCGAGACACTTAGTTGAAAAACTGAATGGCAAAACTGAGGGACCAAGAAGCTTTTCAGGAACTATTGGCAAGATTCTAAAACATTGAGAAAAAATGCCTGTGGTATCCTTCCAGAAAATTGAGTGCAATCTTCCTGAAATTGACACCAAAATTCTTAGTAAAGACCAACAGTACTTGTTTGAGATACGTCAAGCTATCAGCTCTGGCACCTGTCATCCAGATCTGACAAATCGTGAACCAGGGCCTCTGAATCACTTTCGTTGGCTGACTGCTGCCAATAGGTATCTTCGACTCTTCATATCTTCTAAAAAACCTTCAGCAGAGCTAATTCACATTACAAATTTCATACTGAGAGTTTATGCACCATTGTGGTTCACTATAAAAACAAACCCACTTCTTGAAGATGGACCTAAACATTTGTATAAAGCAATTCAGCTGTCAAGGTACTTACCAGAACATCTCCGGCGTGTTGTTGATACTGTCATCCAAACCAATGGATATTTTGCCCATCCAGAAAATCTGCTGGTTGCAATGATCACAGATCTTCGACATAGTATCAAAGAACTTGGGTGGAGACATATCCTGAAAGCAAAACTGACAGATAACCACAAAACTATAAGACAATTCAAAGTACCACAAATTAATTTCAAAGGTACAGACTACACGGAAATGATTGACTGGAGTGCAGTTAAACTTACCTGTCCTCCTATTCGCCCTGAGGAGTACGATGAAGATTGCATTAGTGACTTCATTCCCAAGAAGGAATTCCCTACATTACCACCAGAAACATTCCCCTTTCCAAACCACACACAGGCAGTAGAGAGGACTGGGAAAGCAGTCACAGAGGCAGCTGCCGCAGTTTGTGGTGTGGAGAACAGGGATGGTTTCATCCGATCGAAGTTAAAGTCTAGACAATTAATGCCGACTTTTCCAGCTAAGGCTGACTTTAATACATTAAGTTTTCAAGTACCACGCCCAAGTTATGGTTGGTTGGTTGGGTAGGGCGTGGGTGGAACTCACAGTGCAGCCACCTTCACGTGGTGAGTTCTGAGTCGCTCTCATAAGCAAAAAAGTTTCTAAGAGTGGGCGAAGAGCTGCACATTTCACACGAGGAAAACAACTACCGTAAATGGCTCTCTTTTACGATATTTGCCCCCTCCCTCCACCCTCACAGGAGAGGGGAATGGGGAGGAGGATGTTGTTCTTAGTCAAAAGGACATTTAGAAGAGGTCACATACCGATTTTGAACGAAATCCGATGACTATAACTTACTAAGAAAGAATCCCAAAACGTGTTGAATTTTTAATGATTTCTTGAAACTTTGAACGAGATGTGCGACCGGAAGATATGGTCCGATTTGAAAAAAAATGCATTGTGATCCGCGCGACGAGTAGCAACTTTTCCGCGCTACTACGATTCGATTCGGAAACTTTCGTAAAATTCGGCCCACCCTAGTGTGAGGTAATCTTTTTACAAGTATCTCAGTCAGCTTTTAATTGTTTGAATAATGCTGAAAGTCTTACACAATCGCCTTCTTTCACGAAACGTGTCTAGATATTACTATTCACATTTTTGTATGAACTAATTTATATTATGTAGCTCTAAAAAAATTAATTTAATATTAATTAGTAAACAATTTTATCATTTTATTACCAAAATGTGCCAGAAAGCAAAAAAATCTCGAAAACTAAAATTTCTTTGTAAGTGTACAAACTATTATATCAAATTCAGGAAAAAAAGCTTTTAAAAGTCTTTACGATCTCTTAAACTACGCCTCAGAAATGTCAAAAATAGTCGAAATTGTTGATCGTTTGAAAAATTCATTATTTCAGATCGAAATTATAATCATTTTTCAAAAAGTCCTTGTTCCAACCCAGAACCATAATTCTTTTCAAAAATTCCCAATTAGAATAATTATTCTCTTTAAAATTCCCCATTCCGAGTTTTTCGAGAAGTTGTTGTTCAAAAATAAAATCAGAAATCTTTTAGAAAAATCTTGTTCTTATTCAAAATTGTAATTCTTCTGGAAAATTCCTAATTCCAGATCTCAATAATTTTTTTTTTTTAATTCCCTTTTCTAAACTATGATCAGAATTCTTTTAGAAGGTTCCTCATTCTTATCCAAAATTGTGATTCTTTCGGAAAATTCCTTATTTCAACTCTCAATTAAATTTTTGTTGTTGTCAAACATTCCCATTATTCGAAGTTCCAAGTTCCAATTGCTCCTTTTTTTGATGATGCCATGTTCAGACTCACAATTACAATTTTGTTTAAAAAATTCCCTGTTCCAAATCACAATTATAATTTTTTTCAAAAAATTTTCTCTTGCATTTCAGAATTATAGTTATTTTTGGAAAAGTTTCAGTACCAAGTCAGACTTATAATTTACTTGGAAAATTCTTCGTTTCAGATTTCAATTTTCAAGACAAAATCGACGAATTTTCCACAAAATAGTTAAATCCTCAACTAAAATATAATAATTTTGAACCAAATAGTTGCATTTTGATTCACAACGGATGAATTTTCGAACAAGAAACTTAACTTTTCAACATAAAAAGACGAATTTTGCACAAAATGCTTACATTTTCAGCTATATAGTTTAATATTTAACTAGAAAAGATCTATTTTCAAATATAAACATTAATTTTGAATAAAATATGGGAAAGTTCCATTTTCAGTTAAAAAATTATTTCTATGCTAAAAAACAATGTTTTACAAAATAGCCAAATTCTCGACTAAAGAGATGAATTATAAACTAAAATGTTGAATATTAAAAAACAATTTCAACAAGAGAGTTGAACATTCAATCCAAGCGATTAAAATCAACCAAGAAGACTAATTTTCTCATTTTTCTCGCTTAAATGCTAACTCAATTACTAACACCCAATAAGAAAGTCCCAATATTTTTCGTTAAAAGTTTAAATTGTTTTTAACTGAAATTCTACTATTATGCTTCTGCTATAGAATTCACCTCATTTGTTCAAGAAATTCTACTTTTTGGTTAAAAACTTAATTATTTAGATGAAAATAATTTTCAACTAACGGATCCAATCGAGCTTTGGTCATTTCGGTTTCATTTATTGAAGATACTATGAAAAAATATGAAATTCAAATTTTGAGCCAAATTACGTGATATACGAGAAAAAGTCTACAAAAGCAATTATAGCTTTCGAAAAGTCTGACCAAATTTTTTGTAATCATTTTTTGATAGTATATTTCATTTTGGTTTCATTTATCGAAAGTCCTATGCAGAAAAAAAAATAAAATTCAACTTTGGAACCAAGCAGCGTGAGATGGGGAAAAGAAGTTCAACAAGGAATTGCAACTTTCGAAAAGTCCTGCAAAATTTATTTAAATCACTTTTGTATAGGACTTGTCATTTTTGTTATATTTATCGAACATACTATGAAAAAAAAGTCGAAAATTCAGAATTTGAGCCTAATGACGTTCATTGCGAAAAAGCGACACCAATGCTTTCAAGATTTCCGTGACAGACCTATTTTTTAGGGAAGGATTACTTATTACAAAGATATTTGTTTGGGGAAACCAGCATTTCTTGAAACGTAAAAGCTTGTATAGACATTGGCTCTTATGGAATGTAAATAACTGACAAGGTCAATCTTAAAGTTTTAAAACGAAAAGATAACGACTATATCCTAGATTATACAATCTCACGAAGTACGAAAACAATCATTAGTTACATTGTGAATCAAATTGCTTCTTCTTTCATTAAACAGTGTTTCCTTAAATTTGAAAATATGTGGATTGTCTATATTTTGTTCTCATCACTGGCGGTAATCCTCAGTTGTATTGGTGAATATAATCATATAATATATCTATCATTCTAAGGAAAATTTGTTGAGCTTCACGCCAGTGGTATAACTAGACACATCTACATTCTAACGTGTACAGTTAGGAGTGTTCCATATGTGCACGTTCACATATGGTACACTCCCAGATGTGCACGTGCACACATGGTACACTCCCAGATGTGCAAGTTGAGATCTAGATGTGCATTGTGCAGAGATACCCGCTAGAGAGGGCCCGCTAGGGAATATTTTCATACTTTTTCACATTTATTTATAATTTCTCGTAGAATTCAACACACTTTTTATCTTTGTAGACATTTATATTGATTCATTTGTATTTATTCCTATGTTTAAAAATTACCAATCAAAAGCTGTGTGTGGGAACTCGACGCAAAATACTGCATGTCGAGTGGCCGCACACAGTTTTAATTACTAATTTTTAGGATTTCGTAGCCACTGGCGGAAACACTTATAGTTTCGGTCGGGTTTCCGTCCGTCCGTCGTAATTTTTTTCCAAGGAGGAGGACTGAGGTTCCGAGAATGTAGGGGGAGTAGTGTTCGGAAAGTATGGAAAGGGGAGATTTAAAAGTCTTCACTAAGTTTTATTTTAACCCTAATTAGTCACACGGGGTGAAATTCACCCCGAAATTTGTTGATATTAACCCAGTGGAAGGCTATCAAGCGATTATACTGGAGGGTGACTAATCAGGGTTGAGGAAAATAATTTTTTAATTTTGAACACAATTATTTTTCAAAAATAAGAAGAAATTTGTAATTATTTTTTTTTATTCTATACACATTCAATCACCGTTTTCATTGGCTACGAAGCCCTTTTTTTTGTAGGCGCTCAGCGCCTACCCTTACCAATTTTTAACATACTAGAACTTCGTGGGCGCTTCTTGCGCAATAATTACCCTTTCTCTAGAAAAAAACTGGGTTTAATTTCCCTCATTTTGTTATGGATTTTACGAAAAAAAAAATTTACATAAAAAAATCACAGCGACAATGGTATTGATCCTGTAATATGAGTTTCACTTCACAACTCGACACTTTAGTTTTCCACATTTTTTAATATGAGTATTTGAGTAAATCTCTGAGAATTTCGCTAATTGTGTATAGCTACTAAAAAAGCTTATTTGGTTCAAAATTCAACTACTTTAAAGTTCAACTATTTGGTTCACATTTTAATTATTTGTTTAACTGAAAATTTAACTCAAAAAATAATCTTATTGGTGAATAATTCACATTTGTGATTGAAAATTCATATATCTTGTAAACAAAATATTCTTTTTCGGTAGAAAATTAATCTTTTTGGTTGAAAATTAATTTCTTTGCCTTGAAAATTAGTTTTTCTTTTCCAAAAATTAATTTTTTAACTAAAAATTTAACTATTTCATGCTTCGTTGGTTAAACATGAATTTTCTCTGGTTTAAAATTAAACTATTTATTTAAAGAATTCTGTATGTACTTTTCTGTTCAAAATTCAACTATTGGGTGAAATATTGCATTAAAATCCTAAATATTTGGATTGAAATTCATATATTTTGTTGAAAATTATTCTTTTTTGGTCAAAAGTTAATCTTTTTAGTTGGAGATTCTTTGTAAGAATTTTTTTATTCAATCTTTTTGGATATATAGGAGTATTTATCGAGCAGGGTAGTACTGCTCGCTACAATTTTATTAAAAAATGATTTCTCTCACTGAAAATTAAATTACTATTTGTCTTTTTTTGGTAAAAAATTAAACTTTACGTTTCTAAGTTCAGCTATCAGGTTCATAATTTAACTTTTAGGTTGAAAATTCCATTAAAAATAAAAATATTCTGTCAAAAAGTTTCCAGTACCGATAGAGGCTACACGGTGTTTTCGAGTGTGATCATTTTTTGGCAGGAGAGAAGTGAAAAGTTGAGTGAGTACGGTGAGGGTGTGGTGAGTAAGCGGATTGGGGTGAAGGTGCAAGTGTGAGTGAAGGGTGCGGTAGGAAGTGCGAATTTATTCAAAAAAGATAAAAATTGACGAGAGTTGATTTCGAGGTTAGGTTTGCTTCGGCGAGATACTAGGATTTTGAGGAGAGGGTAGGAGTTCGAAGAGTGTGAAGGGAGAAGGAGTAGAGGTGGCCTAACATTGCCAAAGAAATCAGGATAAGAGGGTGAGTTTTCAGTAAGTTTTCTAAAGTTTGGGGTTTTAATAGAAAGTGACGGGTGGGGAAGGAAGGAGACAGGAGTAAGGGAGTTGAGGCTAACGGCCGGTTAAGACGTAATAGCAGCATGCCTGTTACGCGGAGTCCACAGCACGTTTCTAGAGGGAAACAGAACGAATTTGGTGAGGAGTGTGAAGCAAAAAGAGAGAGTCATAGCAAAGAGAGAGAGGATATTGTCGCAGACGAGGCAAGCAGTGAGGGGGGCGTAGATGATACGTTTGCTACGCCTTTGAACCCCGTGGCAATGGCAGAGTCGAGTCGAGGAAGGGGTCATAGGCGCGGGACTCGCGGGAGGCCCACCAATTTAGAAAGATTCAGATCAAGGATTTCGGGGTCGAGAGAGATGTTACGCAGGTGGCAACAGTCGGCAAACGCGATTAGCAGCGAGAGCGTTAATAGCGAAGGGAGAAAGCGGCAGACAATAGAAGGAAAAGAGAAAGGGTGGGCGAAGACGCGGAGAAGGGCAATGCAATTAAAAAATTCAAGATGAAAAAAAGAACACCGGATAGAGATAGGGATGAAGGGAATATGCTGGGAAAATTAGGAGCTCATATAAAGGGATTTAGAGAGGAGACCCTGCGGAAGATTGGATAAGACATGCGTAAGACTGAATGATATGCAGCGGCAAGGGGAGGAGGCAAAAGACGAAGTAAGAAAAGTGAGACAAACGTGGGAACAATGGGATGCATTATGGAAAGGAGAGAAAGAGAAGGTATGGAACAAATTGGAAAGCATAGAAAATAGACAGAGAGAGAATGAGGAGGATAGACAAAGGGATAAGAAATTGTTAGAAGAAAGAGTGAGTAAGCCATATCTAAGGAATGAGCATAAAGTGGAAGAGAAAGGGAACTTGGAAGAAGTGAGAGAGTGTGAGGGGGTAATGCATGAGCAGAATGAAAGGTGGCGCGTGAGACTGATGGAGATTGAAAGAAGAATGGAAGGGGAAGACAGAGCAAAGAGGAAAAAGAATATAATAGTGAAGGGTTTGAAAGCGGACAGAGAAAAGGAAGAGGAAGAGATTGGGAAGCTGATGAGAGACCTCGGCGTGCAAGTCAGAGTAGAAGGGATAAAAAGACTAGGAGGGAAGGAACAGGGGAAAGAATGTGTGTTTTCAGTGAAACTAGGAAGTGAGGAGAAAAAGTATGAAGTAATGGAGAAGAAGAAGTTATTGAAAGGAAGAAAAGAAAGAATCGAAGATGATCTGACGTGGCAGGAAAGGAGAAGAAAGTGGATAATCGAGCGAAAGGCATGGACCGAGTGGAGTAAAGGATCGGGAGAGCTAGGATATGGGTAAACGGAGATATATGGATTTGGTACGATAAAGTAGAAGATCTGAGGGAGGGTAGGAAATGGGTAGTGAATAAACGAGACAAGAAAGAGGAAAATGGGAATGCAAGTACCACGGGGGGGTTTCCAAACGACAAAAGTGCTTGAATGCAAGGAAGAAAGGTGAGAAATGCAATAAGGGCGACGTGAAAGTAGCGTTCTGGAATGTTTCAGGACAAAAAAAAATAAGGACAAAGGATTTTGGGGAGATTTGCAGAAGTGGGATGTGATAATGATGAGTGAGACGTGGGTAGATTAGAAAGAATGGAAAGGCATGAAAAGAATATTACCGAAAGCATATGAGTGGAAGAAGCAAGCAGCGAGAAAGGAGCATGTAAAAGGGAGAGGAATGGGTGGCATGGTGTCAGGGTTAAGAAAGGAACTGGTGGTGGAGGAAGAAAAGGAAGAGTATAGAGAAGAAAAGGACGGAACAATGGTTAGGAGAATAAAATTAGGAAAAGTTACGATGGCTGTAGTATGCGCGTACAGAAGAAGAGGAGAAGAGGGAGGGTGGAGAACAATAAGGAAATGGACAGAAGAAAAAGGTGACAGGTTGGTCCTAATAGGGGGAGACTTGAATGCATGGACTGGGGAACAAGGAGGAGAGGTATGGGATAGACAAAAGGAGATGTTCATAAGAAATTCGAAGCAAAAAGAAACCGACCGGGAGGGTAGGAGGCTTCTGGACTGATTGGGTGAGGTGGGTTGGTTCATTTGCAATGTCAATACCAAGGGAGATGAAGAAGGGAATTTACGTACGCGGGTATACGGGACATCGTCATAAATTACATTCTGGCAGAAGAAAGAATAAGGAAGTTGATGGTTAAAATGGAAGTGGGCGACGTGATAGGCTCAGAACACTTTCCGGTGATTGCGACAATGAGAGGTGGTAGCCCAAAGCAAGGTAGGGGAAAGAGGGAAGGGAAGAGGGAAAATAAATTAAAAATGGGCTTTTTGGGGAGGACAAATTAAGAGAATTTAAAGAAAAAATAGAAAACGAGGAAACGGGAGGTTTAGAAGAGGAAGTAGTAGACAAGCTGCTAGAAAATCTCAAAGGAGTGATTGATGAAGTAAGGGAAGAGGTGAGAAAGAAGAGGGGTTTCAGTAGAGGTTGGTGGGACGTTAAATGCAGGGAAAGTTAAGAAAGGATGAAGGAAAGTGTAAGAAAATGGAGGAAATGGGAAATGATAGAAGGAGAACTCAACAGGAGAAAGAGGGAGCACGAAAGAATGATAAAGGAGAAAAGACAGAAGGAAAAAGAAAGGTACATGAGAGAGGTAGAGAAAGCGGTAAAGGAAGGGAGGAAATGGGAAGTGATAAACAGGGAAAGAGGAGGAAGGAAGGGCATAAATGAAAAAATAGGAATAAAAGAGTGGACGAAGCACTTCAAGGGGCTGTTATGAGGTGTGGAAAATAGGGTAAAGGGAGAAGGAAGAAAAGCGGTAGAGCGAGATGAGAACAGCGAAAACCAGATTAGTAGGGAAGAGGTAAATGAGGCAATTTTTCGGTTAAAAAGAAATAAGGCTACAGGGGAGGAGGGGTTGGAAAATGAAGCACTGAAATATGGGGGAGTAGGAGTCAGAGAAGAGATGTGGAAGATTTGCAATAAGGTATGGAAAGGAGAAGGGTGGCCGGAGGAATGGAAGACAGGGCTGGTAGTACCGCTGATTAACCAATGAGAGGGAAACAGGGTAGAGGAATATAGAGGGATCACACTCATGTCGGTGGGATATAAAATTTATGGGGAAGTGCTGAGAAGGAGGGTAGAAAGACAGGTGGAAGAAAAAGGAAGTATACCACACAATCAAACGGGTTTTCGAAAAGGGATGGGAACCATAGATAACATCTACGTGCTCAACTATCTAGTCAATAGGAACCGAGGGCGAAAGAAAGGGAAACTGGTTGCACTGTTCGTCGATTTTAAGGCAGCATTTGACTCCGTTAACAGGAGGGTGTTATGGGCAGTCATGAAAGAGAGGGGAGTAACTGAAGGATTAATAGAGAGGATAAAAGAGATATTCGTGGAAAGTAAGATAAGGGTGAAGATAGGACACAAGAAAGGAGAGGAATTCTGGACAGGAAGGGGGCTCAGGCAAGGGTGTCCGTTGAGCCCACATCTGTTTAGTATTCTTCTGGCAGATTTGGAGGAGAAGTTGGAGAGGAAAGGAAAAAGGGGAACAACTCTAGGAACAGGCAAAGTGTACTCACTAGCATATGCAGATGATGTACTGCTAGTAGCGGATGATGAAAGAGGTATGAATCTGTTGATGAGAGTGTTCGAAGAATATGTGAGAGAAAAGGGTTTAACGGTGAATGTGAACAAGACTAAGATGATGTGTTTCAGAAATAAAAGGGGAAGATTAGGGTATGAATGGAAGATAAATCGTGTGCCGGTGGAGTTGGTGGATGAGTTTTGTTACCTAGGATTTTGGTTCGAAACGAGAGAAGGAAGCGAGTTGCAGGTGAGGAAGAGATTAGGATGTGCGAGTAAAGTTATGGGACAAGTATGGGGTATAGGAAAAAGAAGGTTTAAGGATGACTGGAAGATGAGAGTATGGATGTTTAATGTCTTAGTGTGGTCAGTGTTAAGCTATGGAGTGGAAATTTGGGGATGGAAAGAACATAAGAGAGTGGAAAGTTTGCAGGAGAGATTTTTGAGATGGGTTATGAGAGTGAGTTGGAGCTGCCCAGGTTATATGCTGAGGCAAGGAATAGGTCGAGAAAAAATGGTGATGAGGCGAGCGAAAAGAGCCTGGAACTTCGAAGAGAAACTAAGAAGGGGAGAAGGGAGCAAAATTGCACAAGCGTGTGCCCGCGAGGTTATGGATGAAGAGAGGAGGGGCAACGTGGGGCGTTCAAAATGGGAGGATGACAGGCAGGTAATGAGGTTTGATTGGAGTATGCAAGGTAGGGGTAGAGGTACCAAATTTTATCACTTTTTCGACAGAAAGTTTGTTCTTCTTTGTTTAAAATTCAACTATTTGGTTTTGAATGCAACTGTTTGGTCTAAAATTATTTTTTTTTTTAATTTAACTATTATGTTGAAAAATAATCTTTCTTAGTAGAAAATTAATTTTCTAAGGTTTGAAGATCAACAGTTTTTTAAACAAATTTGATTGTAAAGCTTAAAAATTCAGCTCTTAACTATTTTGTATTGAATTGAATTCAACTAAAGTAATTCTAAAAGATATATAAATTGTAAAATGTATTAAATTGACAAAGTAACAGAATTTTGGAGACTGTACTGAAAGGTAAAAACCTTAAAACATAGCGAGATTTTCTCTTCATTAGTAGCAATAATAATAATAATAATAATAATCTCGCCAAGTTTCAATTTTTCTTCTTTTAATAGATTTTCAAAACTTCTATCATTTCATCATTTTAGTACATTTGAAAATGTATATATCTTTCAGAATTACCAGGCAAACATTGATTGACAAATATTTTCGGCGTGTTAGCAGAAGGACAGAGACCAAGGTTTATAGTTTTTTCGATCTGATAAGATTTTATATTGCTTTTACCACGTGGGCTACACCGATTAGTATATTTCGTCATTCTAATGAATTTTTCCGGTATATATATCTAGCGGAGGAATTGATCTGGATTTATCAGTTGTCTTTCTCAAAATCTGACAGAAAAATGAAGATCCCGCTTGGGACTATGCTTCTGACCCTCGTGGTTTTCATCAATTTTGGTGGTGAGTTATATGAGCATAAAAAAAATCTTGGAAGGGGTTGAAGAGGGATGGTGTGAAAGGAGGGGAATATGAGTCAATGAGGGGAGTGGTGGAGAAGGATGATGGGGGTGAAAGGGACACGATGGGATAGTGTGAAAGTTTGGGAAGAGTGGGAAGAGTGGGAAGGGAAGGGAAGAAGTTGAAG
This sequence comes from Andricus quercusramuli, assembly GCA_932178445.1. Taxonomy (NCBI): domain Eukaryota; kingdom Metazoa; phylum Arthropoda; class Insecta; order Hymenoptera; family Cynipidae; genus Andricus; species Andricus quercusramuli. The sequence goes on along the minus strand of CAKNXH010002209.1, from coordinate 377,446 downwards.
CAGCATGATGGGCAATAAAGGGAAATGAGGAAAAGTGGAGTGAATACTGTATTTCATGGATTTATCATTTTCTCTTCACCGAAATCTTTTTCTTGATTTATTTAGCATTCCTGAAACCTATCTAACATTTTCGTTTTGTTTTCATGCTGGCTTTTCTTTAGGACATTTTTCTATGAAGGATTACTTAAAATAGATTAATTTCTCGGGCAAACTCAGTGCACTGTTTCTGGCCAGGAAGTTTATCTATTTTTCCTACAACAACGTTTTAACTTTTTTTCACAGATTAAAAGTTTTTTTTAAGTTTCTGAGATGTTTGTTCTTGGTATTCTAGCTATTAACTCAATTGGCCGGTTCGGTGTGACTCAAATTTAAAATATCATTCTGGTAGTTTTTTAGGCTATAGACATTTTATGCTTGATTACTGAGGCCAGTAATTTTACTTCTGAGGTAATATAACTTCACCATTCAGAAATTAATTTATCTCAGGAAGTGTTAGACCATCTTGGATTAGTTTCATGGAACATTCCCTGATTTATTGCAAATGTGAAGGATAAGTTTTTGAGCTCCCAGATGGTTAATGGGTTGAAAAGAAACCGTCTCCTCGCATTTTGAGAAAATCAAAAAGGTTCATGGAACTTTCCCCGTCCAAGTTGAGTTGAGTTTTGTTCATAAACGCAGAAATAAATTCTAATCTTACTTGAGTCGATCAAATATGAACCGAAATTTCTTTACAAATTTGTATTACATGAAAATGTTTGCAAAGTAAAAAATTATTATTTTCCCACATACATTCCACTAAAATTAGGGCACTTTTGCCATAGGAATGATAGCTTCTGAATTTCACTGTCTTAGAACAATGGTTGTTGGGTCTGAAGGCATTGACACATGCAGTGCTCTACCTCCTCATAGGTTTTGAAATGCTGATCTCGCAACGTGTCTTTCAGTGATTCAAACAAATGGTAGTTACAGGGTGAGAGATCAGGGATATAAGCAGGATGTTCGAGAAATGTCCAGTGTAGTTCCTGCAGCTTTTCTTGGGCTTGTGGACTTGTAGGTTGCCTTAGCGTTGTCCAAAAGCCTACAATAGCACTTAGCCTTTACCGTCTTCCTTCATGAAGAAAATCAACGAGCACAACCCCTCTTTGATCCCAAAAAATCATTGCGAGCACTCATTTTTCACCCACCACGTGATGCTCTTTCTGGACCGCCGTGAATAAGGCGTGTTCTGTACGTTTTTACGCATCTCTAAACATTTTTTGAACCACGCAAAAAACTTGAGTCTCCGATAATGTTTTAGTAACAAGCTACTGCTTCAACCTATGCACAATTGCATTGTGCCTTATGCCTTCTTTACTCAAAAAATTTGTCATATTGCGTTGCGCCACAGACACTGGGACTTGTTTCACACTCATTGTCCAAGCTACTGAACGAAATAGAAGTGAGAGGCCTACGTAGTACTGAGTAAGTCTGAAATAAACCCGCTTCAGCCTCCAATTGGTCTTAAGTTGATACGGTCGCTTATGTGACAGTGCGGAAGAAATTCCGGTTTATATTTGATCTACCCACGTGATATTCAAAAACAATCCTTTTTTTATTTACTTCTTTTTTTATTTTTATAATTCACAAACTTTCACAAAAACCAGAATGTATGACCTGATCTAAATTCGACGTTGATAGCGACTTCGCAAGCGTCCGAGAAGTTTGTGTGATTCGCGGCGCAGAAGACGTCCAGCCTTCAAGCTCGTCCAGCTGAGAGTGACTTTTCCGATACTTTAGCTTCGCTTTCCGCGGTTTCGAATCCATCGGTCCCAATGATCTCCTCTTCGTTAATTGATAGCGCGTGCAATTATCGATCGGTACAATTTGCATATATTCGCAGTTTCATAGCTTCTCGAATCTTCTGATTTCTGTGACTTAATTATGTAACAATGCCATACCAGTCATTTCCAGCGTTATTGTAAATTATACAATGAGTTTTATATGGGCCTATAGCCACCCCCTTCATGATGAAAATTTGGAACCTTCAGTTTTTTTTAATACTCACTGCGTTCGGGATAACATTTGGCCTCTTTTTACTTTGAACCAATAGCAAATTTTTGGAGATCGTTGAAAAAATTCTTTAATAAAAATCTTTAAATCATATTTTACAGATGGAAGTCATGATGTGTCACATGTAGGTCAACCACCATGGGAGCAGCGTAGAAGACGGGCTGATCAAACACCAGATACAGGTCAATATATTATAATTTTTTTGAAATAACAAAAATTGCTGGGAATCACAGGAATTTTTTAAATGATGCTGCATTCATCGTGACGTATCTTTATGAAGCCAGAACACCCAACTGCAGCACTACTAGTGACCGCCCAGTGTGCCAAAATCCAATAAAAAGGGCCAAAAATCGAATTTTCCGCCGCAGCTCCATCAAACAGGGTAAAAGGGGGTTTTTGGAGAGACTGATTTTGAATTTGATGTCGAAAGTTACAAATTCAAATAGTGGATCCAATATAACGGCAATTTCAGTTTGCACATGTTTGTCTAAAACGTGCATGAAGGAAAGGGATCCGTATTATTCAAAATCTAGTCTCCTGTAAAACATACTGAACTCGGCGTTTTCCATTCACTTGTACATTTTAGTGAAAGTTAGGTTAAACTTAACTGAACTTTTTTTTAAATCTTCTAAAATATCATGTTGTCCATATTCGCACCGATCATGATACAAATTTTAAAAATGAATAAAAATATTATACATAATATTAAATAATATTATAAATATTATATCTTACAGATGAAGGTCATCAGATGCCAGTATTACGTCAAATGTCAACACAGCCCGAACAATTCCACGACTTTGCTTCAAGTTCTGGAACTCTGCGTTAGTATATTGTAATTTTTTAAACTAACAAAAGATATTTTGGGACGCAGGAAAATATTTGAATTTTATTTCTTGACCATCCCTCAAGAACTTTGAAACAAGTTTCGAATTTTAAATTGAAAATTACACATTCTTTTAGGAGAATCGATTGCGCAATATTTTCTCCGGAAAAAAAGTTTGTAGCTTTCCCCATTTTCAAAATCAATCTGGAGAACCTGTTTCTTAAAAAACTAATTCATTGTTAGAAATTTACGAAATTTGTAAAATTTTTGGAAATTTGTAAAAATTTGCAAAAATTCTCGAAATTTATGATAATCTATAGAAACTTGTGGAAAAATGTTAACTTTAGGATTTAGGATTTTTGTCGCATCTATGTCAAATTTGGTACAAAGACGTTCTTAAATTTGTACACTTTTGCCTGAAACTTCACAAAAAAACCAAGTTTAATATTTACAGCGATTTGAGAGTAATCTTTACATGAAAGAAAAATTAGCTTCACGTGTGAAGATTTATCCACTACATGGGAAATGGTTACCAATATGATGGATCCAATATAGCGGATATTTGTATTTAAAAATGCTGGAATTGAGTATACTACAAAGATCCTGGATTAGAATAAAAAAAATTTCTAAATGTTCTTCGCGCAGGATGAACCGTGTTTGCAGAAACTTGAAAAGACAGAAGGAACGGATTAATGAAGTTAAATGAAATAATAGAGCGCAAGGTGAACATTTCATGAAACTTCTTTATGAGTTTTTTTTTCAGTTGACTTTTCACGCACTATAAATTTTGATACAAAATTTGCTTTCAATTTTTTTTTTCTTTTAGAAATTAATTTATTGTCTGTTTCAACTTATTTTTATGTATGCATGAGCAAAAATCCCATACATTAAACCATGTCAATGGACAATACGATGTCAAAGTAACACAATACTCTGAAAATACATAATGCAGAGTGCCTAGATTCTCAAAAAGATTTACTTCATCGAAATTGGGTACCTTGGTTAATGTTAACTGACTTTGAGATTACATTTGAGCGGTCTTTAGTTTGGATTAATAGCAAATTTTTGGGATACATTAAAAAAATTTCTTGAATAAGAATCCCTATATTATATTTTACAGATTCACGTACAACACGACCAGGCGCAAATCTGCAGGCGATGCATACACCAGTATGTAAGTATATAATAATTTTTTTAATTAAGTAAAATTGATGTGATTTAGAAAAAAAAAAAAATCAAAATCCTTGGCCCTTGAAGTCCTTTGAAATAAGCTTCGAATTTTACCTGTAAAATACATATTCTTACCGGAATTTAATTTCCCATTTTTTCTCTGGACTGCTTTGACAAAACAAAACGTATTCATATAAATTTTGAAAATTCCTAAGAATTTACGAAAGTGGAAATTCGTTGGAATTTGATACTTTATGGGGAAACCAGTGTTCGCCTCCCTAGGATTTTCTGTCTTGAAGTCGCTTCTGTTTATTTCACTGGGGAATGGAGAAAAATTATAAGAATATGCAATTTCATGATAACATGTGCATTGTTACGATTCACAGGATAAAAAAATTGTTTAGATAAATGACAGTTGTTAAAAAAATTGCAAAATATCCTAAAAAAAATTACTTTTATCAATCGTTTATTGTGTCATTAAATCCAGAAAAGAAGTTATACGATTGAGGGGGTACAATTGTTTAAACAAATTAAAATTCTTTAAATTATTGCCAAATGTGTCGAGTTAGAAATATTATTCTTGAAATTCATCAACTCTATCCCGGTAAACATAATAAAGGGTGTCTAGATTCTCAAAATATATTTCCTGCATCGAATTTTGGTAACTTGGTTAATATGGAATGAAATTGGGATTACATTTCGGCTCACTTTAGTTTGGACCAATAGCAAATTTTTGGGATTCGTTGAGAAAATTCTTGAATGAAAATCCCTATGTTATATTTTTCAGTTATACCGACACCACCACCACCACCAAACTTCCACCATTTAGCAGGGCTGCCAGTTGATAGTGGGCCAATGCGTAAGTATATAATAATTTTTTGAACTGAGAAAAATTGCTGTGATTTAGAAAACAGAAATCAAAATCTTTGGCCCTTGAAGACCCTTGAAACAGGTTTCGAACTTTAACTTAAAAAGGCATATTCTTATAGGAAATTAATTTGGCACTTTTTCTCTGTAGCAAGTTTGAGCGGGCCTAGGGCGCGCACGGCTATTGGATCTCGCGTATAGTATAGTATTAGCGTTGTGAGTCCATGAAACGTTTCCTTGAAATATTAAAAGTTTCATGAAACAATGAAACGTTTCATGGGACCAAAGTTTCTGAAACGTTTGAAAGTTCCACAAACACGCATGTGCTCGCGCACTCATGTCAGGTTGAGGTTAGGTCATTTTATGGTGTTAAATCGGATGATAATAATCGTATTAAAACTTGGAAGCCTGATAATACCTTCCATAATACGAGCAGATACAAGTACAGGCACGATTAGTCGATTACCGAGTGCCGGGTAAGATTCAAAAAATGGTTCGACTCAAGCACTGTGCGCACGAGTACTTTACGCAGCACGTTAGTGGAGGACGTGTTGTAAAAGCTAAATGCAATTTTTTCACGTGGACGAATCGAAGAAATACTACGAGAATGATTCTTCATAATAAGGATTCATGCAAAAAGTGCCTGGCAGTATTTAAATAATAAACGAGTACAGCAGTGTGTACTCCTAACCCTAATCCTGATCTGGGTGATCCGGATAGTAAAGAAAACATAGATAATATTCGTGTACTCCTAACCATGATCCTGATCTGGATGATCGAGGTAATGAAGAAAACATAGATAATATTTATAATGAGCTAGAGGCCAATGACAAGATTTCAGATCCGCTGATTCTCAACACTGAAAATCCTAATCCTAGTAATCATGGATTAGTCCAGTCAGAAAACACAAAAAAGGCCTTGCCTTGCAAAAGGTCAGAATAAGACCGAATTCGGCAATTATCTTCATTTTGGGACCCTAATCAAAACCCAAAGAAAGATCTCACAAATTAGGCTCCTGCTAACAAAATAGCAAAAAAAATTTCGTTTTTTGAAATATTTCGAGTGCACTTTAGAGTAAAAGTAGTTATATCAAAAGTTGTATAGCACACAATTTCCTATCACTTTTGCTTAGAACAAATTTTTCTCATATCAATAGTTAACGAGTTATGGCAGATAAAAGCAAAGCACTTTTTTGCAATTTGCAAAGAATGTTAAATTTCACCTTGAAATCTGAAATTTTATTAATTGTTATCATTCTTATCTATTATTATATCATTGTACATGCATTAATAATATAATTGGTATCTCCGGTAGGCCTATTCCACAAGGTTTTTCTTTTAGAAGAGCAGCAAAAGATGTTCAGTGTTATTCAGTGTTCGTAGACTTCTTTTTTGAGGCCTGGATGGACCAGGTTGATTAATAACTTCCTGAAAGCATGATTTTCTTCAGGATCACCCTCCTTTCCTTCAGCTGGCTCCTCTTCCTTAGCCGCTGAGATCATAGCATGAGCTAGTGCAGTGCATTTAGTCTTCCATTTGGGCGCCGTACCACGCTTTTTTTTAAAATAACTTTCTGAAGAAATGTGTTTAAAGTTTCAGGAACAAGTATACTTACATCTTGCCAAGAATTATCAGAAGGCGGATACTGGTTTGTTCCATATACCTGCGATCTGACGCCCTCCAACACAATTAGTGCTGCTGCTTCTACAATCCGCAATCATTCCTCCTGTTCATTTAATTTCAAAAATGTGGATGAAGCATTGGAATTTATTTATTCGTACCTGGAAGAAAAGTCAGAAGAATGTCAGTTTACCATTGACGATCTCATGCAACAAATCCAAGGAGAATGCCGACCCGATATCAGGACTGTGAAGTCGAGATTGCTTCGAAAGTATGGCGATGATATTCTTGTTGCTATGACATCAAACAATTCCGCAGTTTTTTTCTTTCGCAACACGGGATTTAAAGTGATTTAAGAATCTTTCAATCACATTTTTGAAATTGAATGAACAGGAGGAACGATTACGGGTTTTTGAAGCTGCAGCACAAATTGTTTTGGAGGACATCAGATCGCAGGTATATGAAAAAAACCAGTATCCGCCTTCTGATAACTATTTGCAAGATTTAAGTATACTAAAATTCTAAAATATGAAAAAAAAATTGAAAAAATTAATATGATATTCGGGAAAACTAATTATTCAGAATTGTTTAGGAAATTATTCAGATATCTATGAAACTTTGAAGTATATAGAAACTAATGCTTGATCAGGGTGTCGAGCGACCTTAAGAACCTTGAAAATATGGAGTCCTTTTTGAATTTTTTTAAACCATGAAAACCTGGAAATCTCCTTGAAATTTTTCATGTGTAACCTGAATTTGAATTTTCGTTGCTTTTGAAACAGTAATTCTATGGAAATGCGAAGAGTAATTTAAATCTTTTAGTCTATTATGGTTCACAACATTCTGAAGATTTGAAACGATTTTAAATTTTTTTCAGAAGATTTCAGAAAAATTTCACAAATATTTCAAAGACTTTATAAGGATTTCAAAAGAATACGAGTATTTCAAAGATTTCTCAGAAGTCAGTCGTTTATTTGAAAATAGGGAAAGAATTTTTA
>CAKNXH010002209.1:229271-369817 GCA_932178445.1 Andricus quercusramuli | reverse complement strand
ATATACATTCTTCAATTTATTTTAATTTTGATTGTTATAAAATATAAATTAAAAAATTATTTGGGGTTTATTCAGTTGGAACTGCAGACTCTTTCAACAAGAGTAATCTATCGTTCCAGTTCTCCCCCTTCCTTCACGATACATTCTCTCTAACGACTACTAGACGCTGAATTTCTAAAGGCAAAGAAAGACATGGATCAAAAATTACAGATGCACCCTGTTTGGGTTTACCGATGGATGGTTGGTCTGATATTCATCAGGCAGCCATCGTAAACGTTGTGATGATCACAACAGAACCAATTTTTGTTGGAACAATTCCTATGAGAGCAGACACCACACTGGACGGCAAATTGCTGATATGATGATTGCGATCATAATTCTAGTTGGTCCTCTTAAAGTTATCCGCATTGTCACTGATAATGCTTTGGCAATGAAATTAGCATGGAAAATATTTTAAGAAGAATATCCGCATATTAATGTCTATGGCTGTTTGTTGCACGGTATTAATCTTTTCTTCAAAGATATCTGCTCGGAAACAAGCTGCATCGTTGTAGTAAGAAAGTCCTGCGTTTCTGTTGTGAATGAGGTAAGAGGAAGTGGAATCCTCCGAGCAGTTTTCGTCAAAAAGCAACGATCGGATAGAGGTGCACAGAAAGAATCAGGTAGTCTAATATTTGTTTACTACAATCCCTCGATTATAAATCATATAAATTTCATATTTTAACGAATTCGAACACATTCGAAAATTTTTCGTAGATCCTAAAGTGGAAACAATGGTGAGCGCAGGAACAAAAGAGGTTCTACTGGATTGTAACTTCCGGAATAATCTTGGGGAAATAATTAAGTTCCTGAAACGACTGGTATCTTGGCTTCACAAAATAGAGAGTGGCGAGTCTCAGATAAGTTGAGCGTTCACAGCATTTGCAGAAATAAAAATTCATTTCCTTGATTCCTTGTCCAAATCAATCTTACTTCGAGCTGATGAAGCCGCTGTAATCGAAATTCTCTACGATAGGTATGACTTCTGTATCAAGCCGATATATTATGCTGCAAATGATCCAGCAGAGCTAAGAAAATACTTGACTGACGAAGAGCTAGTTGAAGCTAACGAATTTTTGGACAGAATGGTCAATCATGAGCGATTCATGGCCACTCATTATTCGGACATTGAAGGCATCGCGGTTGAAGAGGTTCTGGCAGAGTGCAATATGCTTAGATTGCCGATAGGTTTCTGGAATAAAATGCATCTAAAAGTAAAGGGCACGACAATGACGCCTTACCTGTGGTGGAAGGCCTGTTGTGTCGGTGAATCTTTGAGATCTATGGCACTAAAAATCTTAAGCTTACCACTTACGTCTGCAGCTTGTGAACGTACTAATAGTACGTATGCTGGTGTTCACAATAAATCGACGAATCGTCTCCTTATTGAAAGAGCTGGAAAACTTACATATATCAAGCAAAATATGAAGGTATTCCTTCTTATCCGAAGCTTTAGAAACCAAATTACTTATTGGTTGTGTAATATGTATAAATTAATGTCATGTTCAATAGATATTTCATGGAAGTTTGTATCTGAAGTCGACTCGAAAGCAAAAACCGCAGAAGGATCCAGAGTTAGGAAACGATAAGGAAGTTGACAGTTTTTGTGAACTAAACGTTCCTGCAGACGAATCAGATGATACGCAGGCCGTATTAGGAGAAACGAAGTACCACAATGGTTGGAGAAGGTATATTTGGATGATTTTTCGGGTAAAAATATGCCAGAATGATCTATTGCAAGAAGTATTGAAAGTATAATTTGGTGATCCGCTTTTTGAGTGTGTATACAAATAAATTATTTACCAACATCATTCTTATTTTGTAAATGCATCGCTTCTAGATTTAGGCAGCCACAATGGATATTTTCACAAAAATAATGGAAAATTTAAAAATTAAATTTTGCGGTCCGCCAATTCAAGATACGATAAAAGATGATGAGACAAAAGTTGTGCCCAGAGGTCAGACCATGTTGACTATACGTTTTTTGGGTCGCTGAATCCGAATCCGAGGTCTAAAAACCCCAGCACGTCAGGGTTCTTACATAACCTCATAACATTTTTTTTTTCAAGCCCGGGGGCCAGACCATGTTTATTATATGTTTTTGGTGTCGCTAAATCTGAATCCAAGGTCCAAAAAACTCCAGCACGCCAGGGTTTCTCACATAACCTCATAAGACCTAATAAAATTTCATTTTCACAAGTCCGGGGGTCAGCCCATGTTTATTATCTGTTTTTGGGGTTGCTGAATCTGAATAAGAGGTCCGAAAAACCTCATCACGTCAGATTCGGATTCAGCGAGTCCAAAAACATATAATAAACATGGGCTGACCCCTAGACTTGAAAAAAAATTATGAGGTCTTATGAGGTTATGTGAGAACCCTCGCGTGCTTGAGTTTTTTGGACCTCGGATTCGGAGTGAGCGACACCAAAAACATATAATAAACATGGTCTGGCCCCCGAAATTGAAAAAAAAAATTCATGAGGTTATGTGAGAACCCTGACGTGGTGGGGTTTTTTGGACTTCGGATTCGGATTCAGCGACCCAAAAACATATAGTAAACATGGCCTGACCCCCGGACATGAAAAAATAAAATTTTATGAGGTTTTATGAGGTTATGTCAGAACCCTGACGTGCTGGGGGTTTTTTAGATCTCGGATTCGGATTCAGCGACACAAAAAACATATAGTCAACAGGGTCTGACCTCTGGGCCCGAAAAACGATTTTTTTTGTGGCTGTGTAATCATTATTTTATATCAGGCGCCTATTTTTTGTTTTAATCGTGAAAAAACTTCTTCAAGCGCTCAGGTTGATACTTATTTATCTCCTGCCTGATCTAACAAGGAAATATTTTTTAAACATTTTTTCGTTACTGTTTGGCACAAAATAATAGTGACAAATTGTCTCACAATGAAGTTGGAATGTCGCAGTAGAAAGACCAAGCCTTGAAAAATTGCCTAGTATGGTATTTCGAAATTTCTGTTTTGTATTCAAAATTATTTTTCTTGTCAAATCGAAAAATGAACAATATTTATTCGAGAATTAGATGAAGTGCTGCTAGGTAAACATTCACAATGCTGAAATGGTCAATTTTTTTACTTTATTTGTTTATATATTGTTGATATTTACGAAAAATCAAAAAATCGCAAGCCACATTTCTCTGAAGAATTTAATGCTGAGTATTTATAGGAAAATACTTTGAAATCGGTTAAGAAATACGACCTGTGGGCGATTAGGAATAGTAAATTCTTATTCCAGACCACTACGGAGCAGTTACCGCATTACAACCATTTTAAATTCCGTGTATAGAACTGCGCAGAATCGGCATTCAGTTATTATAATAAAAAAATATATAATTCAGCAACAATAATTTTTATCAATTTTTCATAAATAGTTTAGAAAAGAATAATTTTTTACTCAAACGATGCAGAAATGTTCAATCGCGCACTGTGAATAAACGAATGCATTATTCTCAAAAAACGTTATAACGTGAATTAATACTAATAAGTAGATTATTCTCAAATACCGCTAAGTCATCACTTTTCCAGAATCATGCGTCTAGCAGAATTTTTTTCAAAATCAACCCAAACAGTTCCGTTAGGCATGATAAATTACAATAAATTACGACAAATTTATAAGGATTTTAGAAATGTATGAAAATTTGTGGCAATTCATAGGCATTGATGGTGATTTACGGAAATTTATAGAAGAGGGTAAATTTTCCAAATATATTTACATAACCAAAAATTGGAACGTTTTTTGGGATAGCATTTGGTATCCCAATAGCAAAATTTTGGGGTTCGTTGAAAAAATTCTTCAATAAAAATCCCTATATTATATCTTACAGATGGAAGCGATGATCAGTCACGTGGATGTCAACCACCGAGGGAACAGCGTAGAAGAAGGGCTGATCGTACACCAGATCCAGGTTAGTATATCATAATTTTTTTGAAGTAACAAAAAAGTGTTGTGACTTTCGCCGTTTTCAAAGTAAACCCGAAAACCGGCTCTTCCTCAAATCGTAAGTCGCCAATTTTTGCAGTTAACGGGGTTTTCCCAAAATTATACTATAATTAGTTTTAAATTTATTAACAATTTGATAAATTATTCAAATAATAAGCTGAGCGTATGAATTGTGCTCGAATATTTTATGTATGCCTTTTTATGACCTCTTCAGGTTTGTTGGCCTTCCAGCTGATATAGCTTTCAGCAGGGCTATTGTGAAAAATGCAGTGCGTATCCAAAATTCCTTGTTGGCGTTTTTCCGCGTAGATTTAAAAGCCACTCAAAAATAATTTTTAAAATAATACGACTGCACAGGAAGCCAAAATTCAATTAACGTGGCTAAAATTCGGTTTCTCGTCGCAGCTGCATAAAACGTGGTACAAGGGGGTGTTTTTGAAGTGGCTGAATTTGAATTTGATGTCAAAAGCTACAAATTCAAATAGAGGATCCAATATAACGACACAAATGGTTGAATTTGTACACGTTTGTTTGAAACTTTCATGAAGAAAAAGGATCCGTATTATCCACAACCTAGTCTCCAGTAAAATATACTGAACTCGGCGTTTTCCATACATTTGTACATTTTACTGGAAGTTAGGCAAATATACAGAAAAAATTGTACCGATCATGTTGTAAATTTTACAACTCCTTTTTCTCCTTTCGTTATGCCGAGAGGTTTTGAGGCCGCTGATTTCAAATTTGTGGGGTTTCGTTGTTAAAAAATTCTTCAATAAAAATATTAAATAATATTATAAATATTATATATTACAGAAGAAGGTCATCAGATTTCAGTACTGCGCCGAATATCAACAGGGCCCGAACAATTCCACAACATTGGTTCAAATCCTGGCACTCCAGCTCCAAGGCCTAGAACTCTACGTTAGTATATTAGAATTTATTGTCTGGTTCAAGTTATTATTATGTATGCATGAGCAAAAATCCCATACTATTCACCATGTCAATGAACAATACAATCTCGTAATAATATAATACTCTAAAAATACATGTTGCAGTGTGTCTAGATTCTCAAACTTCTCAAAACCAATAGCAATTTTTTGGGATTCGTTAAAAAAATTCTGGAATTAGAATCCCTATATTATATTTTACAGATTCAGGAACACCACGTCCGGGCTCTTTTTCAAGTTTGCAGACGATGCATGCGCCAGTATGTAAGTATATAATAATTTTTTGAACTAAGACAAAATTGCTGTGATGCTGAACAAATTTAAGTCCTTGGACCTTGAAGCCTTATGAAACAATTTTCGAATTTTAACTTAAAAGTACATATTCTTATCGGAAATTAATTTCGCATTTTTTCTGTTAATGAAATACTGTATCTTTTTCCGTTTTTAATGTAAACCCAGAAAAAAACGATTTTACAAAAAGCAACGTCATATCATACGTTTTGGAAATTCCTAAGAATTTATGAAATCTTTGGATATTTATTGGACTTTGTGAAAATCTATGATAATTTCTGGCAAAACCGGTGATCGCCTTCGCCAGGACTTTCCGTCTTATCTTCGCTTTTTTATTTCATTGTAGAATAAAGAAAAATGATAAAACTATGCAATTTCATGATGATATTTAATAAGTAACGATTTAAAGGCGAAAAACATTCATCCAGGTTGAGTTGGAAATGTCATTCTTGAAATTCATTAACTCTATCATTTGTCCCGAAAAGCCTCGGTGGGTCAGACGATAGCGTCTCAGGCTTCCGGGCAGGGGACTGGGGTTTCGATCCCTGGGCCGGTACCAATTGAAATTGTTCTATATACTTCTTCTGGGGATCTGGTGGTTCGGAATCCACCTTAAACTGTAGGTCTCCTCAGAAGAGGCTGGTTACGTACTAAAGTAGAGGCCACATGTCGAGCGGATTAGCCTTGGTATTTGAAATCGATTTTGAGAAAACTCAAAAATGAGTCAGCGACTAGCTTGCGCTTGAAGCGTCTACGGGGAACTCACGCTCAGTTGTCACGAGTCGAATTTGAGTAAGCTACGCACACAAATACATGCACTTGCATATCAGACCAAGAGAGCTTCGAATCTGTGCGTCTAACTGATGGACTCAGAGGGATCACTCCGTCCAACCTAGCCTGGCCGTTTTCTCTTTCTGCGGCTTGCTAAGAAGGCTGCCGAATAGCAAACTCAACTGCTATGGGGGGAACTCACGCCCCCCTCCCCACATTAAAATAAAGAAACAAATCATTTATCGCGAAAAATAATAACCGTTTAGGATTTACAGGCTACACAAAATTGTTTACACAGTTAGTAATTGTTTAAAAAAAATTCAATTAGTTGATAAATGCATGAAAATTTGTGACTTATCAAATATAGATTTTGACTTTAGAGGATATTCTAACAAATATCATCTTTAACATGAATTTTACATAAAACTGATATTTTGCATTTTTTGGGCATATTCTGATCACAATGCAAGGGGGTTGAGGGCATCACAATCAATGCGACTAAAAAAAGGAATTTCTTTCTCTACGAATTGAATACATCAGGAAGGGGGGGGGGGGTATAGAATCCAGGACCAAAGATCGAAGGTCGAATTTTTCAATGCACTCGAGTTCTTTCGCGCGGTCAGAATAGATTGCCCCTCCGTTCCTTCTCTGCTCTTCTCCCCAAGCCTGAGACACCTTTAAGGCTAAGGGAGTTGTGTTCTGCAGGCATATGAAACTTCTCTATGCCCTCCTACTCTTTCACACTACCGGCAAAAATCTGTGCAGTAAACAATTTTTTCATCTTGACACTCAAGGAAATTCGTTCGTGGGAAACTTACCCTGGGAATTCAAACACATTCAAACAAAAATGACATTTAGCCACAATGTGAGCAAGTACATGAACATAAGCCCTCACTCGATTCCATGTGCGCCCCGGAAGGAAAGTCGAGTGCAACGGAATTTTTGGACCACCCTAGTGTGAAGAACTATCTCAAAATAATTCTCAGTGAATGAGAAAAAACAATTTATTATTATATAAGCTCGTGTCGAGTGCAGAACTTTAAGGACTACAAATTTTATTAAATGATCCTGGTAAACATAATGCAGGGTTTCTAGATTCTGCAAATATATTTACTCCATCGAAATTTGGTACCTTGGTTAACGTGATCTGACTGGGATTACATGTGAGCTAACTTGAGTTTGGATCAATAGCAAATTTTTGGAATTCGTTGAAAACATTCTTAAATAAAAGTCCCTTTATTATATTTTTCAGTAATACCTACACCACCACCACCACCAAACCACAACATTTTTGGATGGCCGCCAATAGAAGGAGAGCAGATGCGTAAGTATATAATAATTTTGTGAAATAAGAAAAAATTGCTGTGACTTACAAAAACAAATCCAAATCGCTGGCCTTCGGAACCTTTTAAACAAATGTTGAATTTCAACTTAAAAATAACTATACTTATAGGAAATTAATTTCGCATTTATTTTCTGGACAAAATGTTGTAGCTTTGTCCTTGTGAGTTTATGCAAAGCTTATACTAAGCGTTTAAAAAGGCACCCAGACAGAAAAATCAACTTTCAACATTCAGAATTAGCCAGTTTCAGGCAAGTAGTTCGAAACACCTCATAAGATCTCGTTCTTACGCGCTCACTTCAACTTCAACGTTAAGCGTTTAAAAAATCACCCAGACAATAAAATTAGCTCCCAGCGTTGCTGTTTGGCGGTATTGGTGGTTTCCATTAATGATTACGAAAACAGCAACGCTGGGGGTTGATTTTGTGATCTACATACGTACTTTTATTTATGCTTATCGTTGAAGTTAAAGTCAGAGTGTTGGAACAATATAAGTATTCTTTATAAAGTGTTTTACACTACTTGACTTTAACTGGCGAATCAAAGCCAAACAGAAACGCTGAGAGCTTATTATGTTGTTTGAGTGATTTTCTTAAACGCTTAGCCTTGAGGGTAGGATGGAAGAGTTTGCACGAATCAACACTGTCAATTTTTGTTTACGAAATTGACCGATAATGTCTTTCCTATGCCTCTTTGCTATGATACTTGAAAATTGTCAATATTAATCATTACTTAACCATTTTTGATAAACAAAAAACTATCTTAGCAAAGA
Source organism: Andricus quercusramuli (assembly GCA_932178445.1). NCBI lineage: Eukaryota > Metazoa > Arthropoda > Insecta > Hymenoptera > Cynipidae > Andricus > Andricus quercusramuli. The sequence continues at coordinate 361,695 of CAKNXH010002209.1, read as the reverse complement.
GACACCGGATAGACATTCTGAGTTGATTTCAGAGAAGATTGAGCCTATTCGTTAGAAAGCACCTGACCTGCGATTTTCCATGGAAAATTGTTTAAACAATGGCCAAATAGCAGATATTTGAATGATTCTTAGTAAAACGTATAATCATTGCCAATCTCGAATAATTTTTTTTCTGACATCAACTTGTTCTTTTTTAAAGTTAAAAAAAGATGTAACCTTTGTTGCTGAATAACAACATATATTCATTTTTTTTTTTGAAAAAGATTTATTTGTCAAAAGAAACTTTCTTCGCTTATCTGAGCGCCGCACTATGGGCGCGGTTATTGAATTCCGTCACAAAATCATAGCACTTTCGATGGGAATATTCTAAAGGGATAAATTTTTTCTCAATTGAAGACAAGTTTTTAGCGAATATGGGAAAAATATAGAAAAAGTGTTAAAAAATGGTTTTAACATCAAAAATCTTGATTGCAACGGGTCGCTGATTTCACATCCGAAGTCAAAATTTCAAAGTTCCGAATGACGAATCTAACATGACGGATTATAATTGTCAACAAATAAAACCATTTTAACGAAGAGTTGTTGAACTGGGGTTTTCGGTCGCCGATTTATGATTCTTTTAAAAGTTGATTGATTTGTCAATCCAACAATTTTCAGAAGAAATAAGTACCCAAAATACCTGGAAACGCCCTGTGTAAACTAGTCAAATTGGTTTTATTTTTACAATTCTGATCCGCCATATTGAATTCACTATTTTGAGTTTTCATATTTTTATTCCAAGTTTAAAATCAATGACCCAAAAACCTTCGAATGCTCCGAATAATGAAATTCGCTTCGATAAAAATAATGCATACCTTCAAAGATTGAAATATTAGAATCAATCGCCTTTTTCTCAGAAGCCTTAAGTTCTAAATTAATTTACGGGCCGGATTTCGAATCAAAATGCAAAAATCTGTTTAAAAACGTATTTAGAGCATAAAATATAATAGCTACATGCCCATGGTATTCGTTAAACAAAATTTTCTTACAAAAATTGCTAAATTTAACATAGCTTTTCAAAGTCAAAAAATGTGGGTAAACTTTTTCTACATCTTTTCTCTATTCGTTGAGAAATTATTTTCAAAAAAAAAATTGACCCTCTAGGTTATTCCTATCAAAATCTCACCGATTTTGAGACAAAATTCAACAAAACCGTCCATATTGCGCCGTTCAGCCCCAGTTGACGGTACGATTGTGTACTTCCAAAAAATGTAATCTTCTGTTTCTTGTTCCAGATTTGAGTTCACAATTCGAGAGATATCCTCATGGCGACTTGTTTCCTGGATTTAGTTCTGCTTTTTCATCTGGTAGGGTGCATTTTCCAGATAGGGAGCATCATGGAATGGAGCATCCGTCGGTCATGTGTTCTGCTCCTGGCATGTCTTGTGCTTCTGCGATGACTTTTGGTCCTGGCGGGTCTTCTGATCATGCCATGTATCCTGCTACTGCCAAGCCATCTCTTCATGTCAGGCCCAATTCATCCCCTGCCCGGCGCACGTTTTCTTCTGTCAAGCCCTCTCATTCTAAAGTACTTGGAATTAAAATTGAAGAGCTTCACACTCAAAGATTTTTTCTTGTCAACAATCCGAGCCGGGAATTTGAAATGAAAGTATACACTTTTCTTCCCAATGCAGGAATTTATTTGAGAAAGTCAACTGGTCATATAGGCACCAAAGTGACTGGAGAACAAATCGTGTTTTCAGAAGTTAGTACTGGTAACGGCTTTGCATTAGTGGAAAAAACAAAAAGTTCTCACACGATTTTACGTCCACTATATATGCCTTCTGGTCCAGGCGGAGTTCGAGCACTAATAAACACGTTAGACAACTCTGTTAGGGCAATAAAGTTAGATGAAGAAAATGACATTCCATGTGGAAGCAATCACCCAATCAAACAGTTTTTTAAACAAGAGCCTGCACCTCCTGCTCCTTCCCAGTCGTCTCTACATGTCAGGCCCATTTCTCCTGGCAAGGCACCTTTTTCTAAAGTACTTTCAATTAAAATTGAAGATCTTCCCAAATGGCGACTGTTTCCCATCCACAATTTGAACCGGGAACTTGAATTGAAATTACATGAGTTCCTTCCCGGGTCAGGAATTTATTTGAAAAATAGAACGGGTCAGATCGACGGCGAGCCGATCGGAGTACTAGTTGTGTTATCTGAAGTTAGAAATGGTAACGGCTTGGCATTAGTGGAAAAAACAAAAAGTGGTCATACGATTTTACGTGGACTATATATACCTCCTGGTCACGCAGGAGATCGAGCAATAATTAACACATTCGACAACTCTGTTAGGAAACTGACGAGAGATGAAGAAGATGTCACTCCATTAGGAAACAGAGTCCGAGATAACTTTAAAATTGAGCCTGTAGGTGCTAGATATGTATACAGAGGAAATTCCGGTTGATTAATTTGGTCCGGAAATTGAATCAAAATTATATGTGACGCTTTTATGAAGATTACGGTTCTTTTATTTGATCTGAAAATTGCGCATTAGAATGGTCTGATTCTGCAGATCAATTGTTTTTCATGAATTTTGATGAATAGCCCCTGTAGTGTGTCCGTTTTCATGCCACACCCAAGTGATGGCGGACTAGATGCATATTGAAATTTCAAAAATAAGCTTCCTGAACAAATGTTCTACGTAGTCTTTAACAATAAATCAGTATGTTTTTACCAATACTTCAACGGCGTAAATCTACAGAAAAACTTCTGGAAAAGAAAAATTAATTTCTAAATCTGAATCCTTGTTTCTTATTAATTGGAAATTAATTTGAAGAGTTCGTTAAAAATTTCCTGATTCAGTAAAAAATTGTATCATTTTGTCGAAACGTACAACACAACCAAACATACATAGCCACACGCACACACACATACATACATACATACATACATACATACATGCAAACACAGGCACCAATTAACCAATTAATCTTCTTATGTAACAAATAACCTAAAATGGATCATCAGTGAAAAATATGCTTCCAAAGATCAATATATTCGGCTCATTTAGAAGCAAATATGAACAAATCAAGAAAATGATACCTCGACCTGGAAATGAGTCGAATACAGGATAGATTTAATTGGAACATATTTAGTATTTTATTTGATTAATAAATTTCAATTAAATAAATGTCACATTTTCGTAAAAAATATCAAAAACAGTGCGAGATAAAAATATGAAGAGAAATTTCCTATAACATTCTTAGAAAAACCATGTTGTTCCTTTGACTGTCTTCTTATCTGGTGTCGCCCGGGCAAAGACATGAATTTTTGTTTTTTAGAAAAAAAGTTCTTCTTAAGTAAAGTAAAAAAATACCCTAAAACTTTCAATAATCCCTTTAAATCTCATGAAATTCCTAAAAAGCTTAGGAAATCTCGGTGAATTCCGTGAAGTTTTAGCAATTTTTTAAAATATTTTCTATTACTTTAAAATGCTTAAAGATGCCCTAAAATCCCTTGAAATTTTTCCAAATCGCTGAAAATCTTTCAAATCATTTGAATTTCCTAATTTTGTTTTTTTGAAATCTCGTCTATAGTGAAAATAATTTTCGCAGTCAGCAGTTTCCTAAAATCCATTTTAATGTTCTCTGCAATGTGGTGTAAATTTTCGTAATTTTAAGGAAAAGTCACTTGATAATGGTCAGTGACGGTGGGAGCTTCAGCAATGACATAATGGTCCACCCCACATGAAAAACCGATTATGTGATTTATAGATTGCACCTAGGACAAAAGTCGAAATATTTATTCAATTTCAATTAATAATTCGCTAGGGATTGTGATATTTATCAATTATATTTCATAAATAGGTTCTCTCCCTAGGGATCGCGTGACCTTGTAGCTGGTGGGAGGGCTTACGTGGCTCATTGACCACAGATCTGGAATTGGTGAACCTGAGGGGCTATATCGCGAGGTGTGGCTACTCTGGGGAACTCACGGACTCTGGTCGGTGAGACTCAAACTAAGGAGCGGTCCTTCCAGGGGGTAATAGCAAAGCCCACTGGAATATCGAGAGCGCGAGTTCTCATGCTCCCAAGCTAAGATGTGATCGCCGTGTCGAGAGCTGAATGGTACCAGGGTTAAAAAATCCTTTGACATCCTGGCCTGCCCTCCTCAGCAGAGGTGGACAGGCGGGGGTCTCAAAGGAGGTGCTTCAACGGGGACTTTGGGATACCAGGTCGAATCCCTTAGTATGTAGACCCGCCCTCCACAAGCGGGGCTCTGTGGGGGGTCTTTCTTATTTCCCTAGCTTCTCGTGGGACAAAAAAATGTTACACAACAAAAATAAATTGCAAAACACAAACAATGAGGGATCCGCTTCGGGTCCCTCTCCCAAACCACCGCCAGAAGTGGGAGGCTCCGTAAGGGACAACCCACCAGAGGCGGTGCGAAACAGTGATGATGGTGGAGACAAAAATGTCGAAGCCGTAGGAGTGCAACTAACGGAACTCTCCATAAAGAAGAGGAACCGTTGTGGTGCACAAAGGAAGAGAGACCGTAATACACGGCTCGAAAATAGCAGCCAAGGCTCCTCACAGGGGGCAGTGGCTGCGGGAAATTTACCCGGAACAACTCCTCAGGCTTATTCTATAGGCAAGAGGAAGAAGGGCTCCGGAGAAACTCCCCCAAACAGGGAGTTGAAACGGCAGAAGGCCCTGGTAACACAGGGTCTTACATTCGCACAGATGGCCAACAACGCCCTGGTGAGGGTTGTCGTTGCGTCGGGTTATCCTGATAATTGTCTGACTCTTGAGGACTTGGACAATTTGAGGGATGAAATCTCAAAAGGGATTGACGCGTTACCTCGCGAGGGACGCGCCCCCAGATTCAACGACATCTTCCTTAGGTCGGGAGCCATCGTTGTAGAAGCCGCTGACATCTGGTCGCGAGACTGGATTGTTGAGAAAACCCCAACGTTCAGGCTAAAAGAAGGTCTGAACTTGGAAGTCAAGGGGACGGAGTGTCTGCAAAGGTACCGCAGAGCGACCGTACTGATTCCCGGTAACCCCGAGAGTCCGGCGACCGTTCTGGGGCGCCTGAGTTTTCAGAACCCGTCCCTACGAACTGATTCGTGGAAGGTATATTCCGACGGGCAGGGATCCAGGCCGAAGGGGAGCGGCTGGATTCTGGTTGTTGGACTTCCTGAATCCTCGATCAGAGCCCTGGCGGCTCTAGATTATCCTCCCTATCTAGGGGCGAGTAGGGTTACCTTCCGGGTGACCCAACTGGGATCCGCAGGGGTCCCAGAAGCGTCCGGAGATGCCCCGAAATAGCCTCTTAATGGCTGAGACGGGAATCTCCATTACGCAGATTAATTTGCACCACAGCGAAGGCGCCTCGGCGGTTCTAGCCAGACGCATGTCTGTGGTGCAGACAGGGCTCGCCCTAATCCAAGAACCCTGGTTATACAGGGAAAGGATTTGTGGCTTGTCAGGATGTGGCTCCATATACAAGGGGCCACACGAAAAAACACCAAGGGCATGCATAGCCGTCAAGGGTATGGATGCGATCTTGGTGCCTAAATTCTGCTCCAGAGATCTCACCGTTATTAAGGTGAGACTCAGGGGCAGTAGCGGAGAAAGGCTAGAGGTATTTATTGCCTCGGCTTATTTCCCTGGTGATGCTGGGGGACCTCCGCCTCCCAGAGAGGTGGAGGCTCTAATTCGGTATTGTCAGGAGAATAAGATTCCTCTTCTGTTGGGCTGTGATGCTAACTCTCACCACACGGTGTGTGGAAGCACAAACGTCAATGACAGAGGGAGAGATTTAATTGAATATATAGCAGGCACAGAGCTGGAGATTCTGAATCGGGGTGATACTCCCACATTTCAGACCAAAAACAGGAGTGAGGTTCTCGATTTGACTCTATGTTCAGGTGCACTGAGGAGCAGGGTAGTTGATTGGAGAGTCTCCGATGAGGAGTCTCTTTCGGATCACAAATACATAGTGTTCCGATTAACCCTAGGAAAACCGGTGGTTTCGAATATCAGAAACCCCAGAAATACACCTTGGGACTCATATAAAGAGGAACTCGAAGGGAGGCTTGCGGAATTCCCCACAAGCTATGGTACCATTGATGAGTTGGAGCACGTCGCGGATTTTCTGCGAAGGGCTCTGACAACATCACATGAGAACAATTGCCCCACAAGCACTATCAAGTCTAGGAAGGGAGAAGAATGGTGGAACACCCACCTGGAGAGACTCCGTAGAAAGACAAGAATGTTGTGCAATAGGGCGAATAGAACTAAATTGCCTTCGGACTGGGACATCTATAAGAGGGCCCAGTGCGAATACAATAAAAATATAAGGGAATATAAGCAGGAAGATTGGAGGGGCTTCTGCGAGGAATCGAAAAACATTCCGGAAACAGCGAAGCTCCAGAAGATCCTAGCGAAAAATCCGGAAGCTCGCCTCGGGCTCATAAGGCTCGATAATGGTGAGTTTGCCGAGGATGAAGAAACAACGCTGAATCACCTGATGGAAGTTCACTTCCCGGGTTTTCAGCGAATCGGAACCGACCTAGAGGAGGAAGACCGGGGCCAGGGGGTGGAGAGGGCCGACAGGAGTTTCGCCGCTAAGGTCGCTGATTACAAAAAGTAGGAATGGGCCGTAGGGTCCTTTTGCCCCTTTAAATCACCAGGGGCGAATGGCATTTATCCAGCGCTTTTACAAAAAGGCATGGATTTGGTCGTCCCTCCTCTGACGAAATTATTTAGGGCAAGTATAGCCCTTAAACACGTGCCATCGGCATGGAAGGATGGCAGAGTGGCCTTCATATCCAAGCCTGGGAGGGAGGGTTACACTGCTGCCAAAGATTTCCGACCAATCAGCCTAACGATCTTCATTCTGAAGAAGCTAGAGAGGCTGGTCGAGAGATACATTAGGGATGAGTTGCTTTTGGCCTCCCCGTTGCATAGAGGGCAGCATGCTTTCCAGGCAGGCTGCTCGGTAGAAACTGCGCTTCATGCTGTTGTAGCAAAATTGGAGCAGCAGTTGGAACAAAAGGGGTACGCTGTGGGCGCTTTCTTGGATATAGAGGGTGCCTTCAGCAATACTCCTCCAGAAGTCATCTGTCGAGAGGCTCGGAGATGTGGCGTGTCAGTTCAGCTAGTATGCTGGATAGGAAGTATGCTACGCCGAAGAAAACTCGAAACTAGATGGGGTGAAGGCCTAGTAAGGGGGATAGCTCCGCGGGGGTGCCCACAGGGGGGTGTCCTGTCGCCCCTCCTGTGGTGCATTGTAGTGGACGGCCTCCCTCGAAGGCTAAATGAAGAAGGGTACTATACCCAAGGATATGCGGACGACTTTGTAATCCTAGTTAGGGGGGGCTCATCTGGAAACACTGATGGGTCTTATAAGGTCGGCGCTGCGCATCGTAGAGCTCTGGTGCGATAGCACAGGGCTCTCGGTAAATCCGGAAAAGACTAACCTGGTCATTTTCACGAGGAATTATAAAGTTCCGAAAGCTGACGCTCCTGTATTTTGTGGTGCGAAGCTGACGTTTTCAGACTCGGTTAAATATCTAGGAGTAATCCTGGATAGCAAGCTGAGCTGGGCGAAGCACCTGGAGACCCAATGCAGGAAATTTGTCATGACTTTTTGGATGTGCAGGAGAGCTTTTGGGTTGACGTGGGGGTTAGGGCCTAAAATGCTTGCATGGCTCTACTTTGCCATCTTAAACCCCAGGCTCCTACACGCGGCCGTTGTTGAAGAATACAAACGCTAGTATGTAGGGGTTTGACTGGAGCAATGTGGACTGCGTCCACATCGGCGGCGATAGGATTCATGCTCTGTGAGGAACCCCTGCATGTTGCGATAACCGCCAGAGTTGTTCGCGCGATGGGCCGCCTGGCAAGAGCAAATAGATGGACTCCGGGCACTAAACACACTAGACTCCCGAGTGATGTCAGCACACTGCCGATTCTACAGATGAGGCAAGATAAAATAACAAAACGCTTCAACTTTGCCAGAGCTTTCCGCGTCTGTATCCCAAGTAGGGATCTGTGGAAAGAAAACGGTAGCCCGCTCCTCCAGGGGGAAATCTGGTACACGGATGGCTCCAGGAGAGAGGGAGGGTCAGGAGCAGGAATTTATGACAGTAAGAGAGGGAAAGGGATAGGGATCACACTTGGGCGACATGCTACTGTCTTTCAAGCGGAGGTCCTGGCCGTCCTTCGCTGTGCTGAAATACTAATAGAGGAAAACGCTGCTGGCAGACAGATCACGATCTGTTTGGATAGCCAAGCGACACTAACTGCAATCAGGAAACCAGACATAACATCAGAACTGGTTTGGGAATGCAAAAAGGCATTAAACCAACTTGCAGAAAGAAAGAAAGTTGCTCTTATATGGGTCCCTGGCCACACAGGGATCAAGGGCAACGAAAAGGCGGACCAGTTGGCAAAGTCCGGCACAGCGGGCGAATTCGTAGGACCGGAACCGGTACTGGGAATAGCGTCTTGCAGTGTCGGGATGGCTTTTAAAAACTGGATCCGAACAAAACACAGGGAATACTGGGAACAAACCAAGGGTTGTCGTCAGGCGAAATTCATCCTGGGGTATACCTATAGGATGGACAGAGCCAGGGAAATCCTGAGTTTACCCAAGAAAGACATAAGAACAGTGGTACGGACCCTGACGGGGCACAATCACTTGAACTATCATATGCACAAAATGGGGTATAGCCCCACGACAGAGTGCAGGAGGTGCGGCAGGGATGACGAAACATCCCTGCATGTATTATGCCAGTGCCCGACATTAGCTAGGCTAAGGCAACAGACCCTCGGGGTCCATTTTATGGAAACAGAGGAAATCGAAACTTTATAGCTTGAGCGCCAGGGGAGTTCTCTAATGGATTTCCCGCCCGTATTAAACCTAACCTAACCTTCATAAATAGGTTTCAAACTCGTCCTAAAAAGCTGGACTATCCACGGCCATTGTCTAAGTCATGGGAACAGAGGTCTTTTTCAAAGATGAAAATTGATTTCAGGAATTGAAATTACTTTTAAAATATTTTAACAATTATTTTTGAACTCCTTATCCCTGAAGTAAAACGTAGTTTATAAAAATTTGAAACATGACTTTCCCTACGTTTTTATGGAAGCAATATTTAATTTGAAAGTCTTTAAAGTCAATTTCAATTAATAATGGATTGTTGTATTCTCGGATCGATTATCTTCTATCAGCAACATTTTGATGGAAAAATTGTCACTGAAGAAGAAGTGAAGTTCTTCTTGAATACTCATTTCACAACTTGAAATCTATTTTAATTTAATATAGTTAAATAACAATCTCCTGAATAATATTGAATATAATTATAATGAATTATACGTTGAGAATAAATGATGGAATGCAATGATCGGCTGTTAATTAAAATTCATTGAAAATTGAGCAAATATTTTCGGCGAAGGTATACACGAGACGTGAATGAACCTAAGTAAAACACATTGAAAGTGTAAATGATCCAATGTCATCATTTTGAAGGAAAATGACTTGATGAAAACATTGCTGGGTGTGAGGTAATCTGTTTACAAGTATCTCAATCAGCTTTTAATTGTTTGAATAAAGCTGAAAATCTTACACAATCGCCTTCTTTTATGAAACTTGTCTAGTTATTACTATTCACATTTTTGTATGCACTAATTTATATTATGTATCTCTAAAAAAATTAATTTACTTTTAATTAGTAAACAATTTTATCATTTTTTCACCAAAATATGCCAGAAACCAAAAAAATCTCGAAAACTAAAATTGCTTTGTAAGTGTATAAACTATTATATTAAATTCAGGAAAGAAAACTTTCAAAAGTCTTTACGATCTCTTAAACTACGCCTCAGAAATGTCAAAAATAGTCAAAATTGTTGATCTTCTGAAAAATGCAGTATTTCAGATCGAAATTATAATTATTTTTTAAAAAGTCCTTGTTTCAGCCCAGAACCATAATTCTTTTAAACAATTCCAGCTTTAAAATTCAAACTGTTATTATTTTTTAACGTTTCTTGTTACAACGCACAATTATATATCTATATTTTTTTTCTTTTTTTTTTTTGAATTCCCTGTTGCAAGTCAGAATTATAATTCTTCTCCAAAATGTCCTCTTCCAAATCAGAATTATAATTCTTCACAAAAAAGGCCTGTTCCCAATCAGAATAATCATTCTCTTTAAAATTCCCCATTCCGAGTTTTTCGAGAATTTTTTGTTCTAAAATAAAATCAGAATTCTTTTAGAAAAATCTTTTTCTTATTCAAAATTGTAATTCTTCCGGAAAATTCCTAACTCCAGATCTCAATAATTTTTTTTCTTAATTCCCTTCTCTAAACTATAATCAGAATTCTTCTAGAAGATTCCTCATTCTTATCCAAAATTGTAATTCTTTCAGAAAATTGCTTATTTCACAGCTCAATTAAATTTTTTTTTTGTCAAACATCCCCATTATTCCAAGTTACAAGTTCAAATTGCTACTTCTTTTGAAAATGGCAGGTTCCCATTCACAATTATAATTTTGTTTCAAAAATTTCCTGTTCCAAGTCACAATTATAATTTTTTTCAACAAATTTTCTCTTGCATTTCAGAATTATAGTTATTTTTGGGAAAGTTTCGCAACCCAAGGATGACAGCTTTCTGTATCCATCTCGCAAGTGCCTTGGCATGTTTTTGGCACGCGGGTATGGCTGTCAGGTTACGAACCAGTGGTAGTTTTGCACCTCCGAGAGCAGCTTTCAGAAGGACAATTACTTGTATGGAATATTTTGCATAAAGTCGTTGCGGCTCTCTTTTAAGGTCTTGATACCTCTCTTCCTTTTCTTTCTCCTCGGCAGTGATGGTGTATTAGGGATGGGCGATTCTCTCGAAAAGATCGATTCATGAATCGATCCACGATCGAATTTATTAAGATCGATTCATCAAAAGAATCGAATCGGAAGAATCGATCTTGAAAGAATCGATCTTTTAAGTTCGATGTAAAAATTTCCTAAATAGTTTATATTTAGCTATAAACCATTACATTTATTCAATTTCAAATAAAATGATTAAAGATCGACAATTAGACACTGGTTATTCCTTTTTTCACAAAAAACTTTCTAAACCAGGAAAAATGCTGAAATATTTGTTCTCATTTATATTGGAAATAATTTACTATTGTCTACTAAAATATACTCAAATATACTAGTCTGTTATGACCGAACAATCTATGGTCTCGCCACGCGTAAGTAAAAAAAGTCAACCAATTAGACGGCTCCCTACACATGCAACTTTGATGCCATAAAATTTCGGACCTCCCTTTCTAACAATAAAGGATAGAAAAAGAGGTCCATTCCATTTCGAAACTTTGATAATTAACATTTTGAGCGCAGCCTGCGCTTGCGCTTAGATTGAGATGCAGTCTGGGGCACAAAAGAAAAAATTATAGGAGCAATAAAGATAAAAAATGTACGCCGCGGTCACGAAACTATAGGACGGACAGATAAATGAAAATGAAAGAATCGCTTCTTCGATTCTGGGGGTAAAGAATCGATCCAATAAAAAATCGACCCGCAAAGAATCGATTCAAAAGATCGATCTTTTGAGTAAAAAAGATCGATCTTTCAAGAATCGATTCAGAATCGCCCATCCCTATGGTGTATTCGGACGGAGCCGAGAATTCGATCATGAATATAGTTCGTTTCTCGAAGTCTTGGAGAACGACGTCAGGCCTCGAGTGCGCAACGGAGACTGCTTTCCGAAAATCGCAGTTCCAGATTCAACTGTTTTTGTAGAAATATCATCTTTCTACATCCTTATAAATTACGATTGAGAAAGTATTAGAACTGTCCGAAATTTGACACCACAGTTTCTCAACAAATCTTCAATTTTGAGACCCCCTCAAGCCGAAAATCAAGTTTTGGCGATGGCAAAATTTTTCTAGGTACTAAGAGAAAAAACGAGTTCGTTCACAGGCATTCCTTTACCAAGGGCTATGGTTTTATCCATTGAAAGTGCTATCGAAAAATCGAATGTTCCATTTTCATGCCAAACAACGAAAGATACGATAGATTTTTTATATGTTTTAATAGGTCATTTCGGTTTTATTTATTGAAGGTACTATGCAAAAATATATAAAATTCAAATTTTGAGCCAAATGACGTGATATGTGAGAAAGAGTCTACGGAAGCAATTATAGCTTTCGGAAAGTTTGACAGCATTTTTTGTAACCATTTTTTGATAGTATTTTCCATTTTGCTTTCATTTATAGAAAATCCTATACAAAAAAATATAATTCAAATTGCGAACCAAGCGGCGTGAGATAAGGAAAAAAAATTTCAATGAGGAATTGCAGCTTTCGAAAAGTCCTGAAAAATTTATTTAAGCTAAATGACGTTAATTTTGAAAAAGCGAAACCAATGCTTTCAAGATTTTCGTGACAGACCTATTTTTTAGAGAAGGATTACTAATTACAAAGGTATTTGTTTGGGGAAGCCGGCAGGAAATAAATGCCATCGGCTGGCCTGCCAGCCCTGATGACAATGATAATTTATCAGTTATATCAGACATTATACAAAATTGTTGTGTAAAAACCAGCATTTCTTGAAACGTAAAAGCTTGTATAGACATTGGCTCTTATGGAATGTAAATACCTCAAAAAGTCAATCTTAAAGTTTTAAAACGAAGAGATAACGACTATATCCGAGATTATAGAATCTGACGAAGTACGAAAACAATCATCACTTACATTGTGAATCAAATTGCTTCTTCTTGCATTAAGCAGTGTTTCCTTAAATTTGAAAATATGTGAATTGTCTATATTTTGTTCTTCTCATTGGCGGTAATCTTCAGTTGTATTGGTGAATATAATAATATAATATATCTATAATTCTGACGTGTATAGTTAGGATTGTCCCAGATGTGCACGTTGAGATCTAGATGTGCATTGTGCAGAGATACCCGCCAGAGAGGACCCGCTAGGGCATATTTTCATACTTTTTCACATTTATTTATAATTTCACGTAGAACTCAACACATTTTTTATCTTTGTAGATATTTATATTTATTAATTTGTATTTATTCCTGTGTTTAAAAATTACCAATCAAAATCTGTGTGTAGGAGTTCGGAAAGTATGGAAAGACGAGATTCATCACCCCAAAATTTGTTTACCTTAACCCAGTGTATGACTAGCATGCGATTCTACTGAATTTTGAATAATCAGGGTTGAGGGAAATAATTTTTCAATGTTGAACACAATTATTTTTCAAAGAAAAAAAAAGAAATTTGAAATTAATTTTTTTTAAATTCTATTCAGATTCAGTTGGATACGGCGCGCTAATTACCCTTTCTCTAGAAAAAACTCGGTTTACTTTCCCACATTGTGTTATGGATTTTAAGAGAAAATGTGTACATAAAAAAATAATAGTCAAAATGGTTTTGATCCTGTAACTACTTGGTTGGAAGTGGAACTCATTTGTTCAAAATTCATCTTTATGGTTCATGGTTCATCATCTTATTTGAAAAATCAGATTTTTTTGTTTAAACTTCAACTATTTTGTTCACATTTTAATTATTTGTTTAACTGAAAATTTAACTGTACCACGCATAGTTGAGCATTTGTATTTTTCAATTGAAAATTCAATTATTTGGCTGACAATTTCTGTTCTTTGTTGTAACTTAGCCTTTTTTGGTCGAAAACTTATCTTGTTGGTGACTAATTAATATTTATCATTGAAAATTCATATATATTGTGAACAAAATACTCTTTTTCGGTAGAAAATTAATCCTTTTGGTTAAAAATTAACTTCTTTGGCTTGAAAATTAGTTTTACTTTTCCGAAAATTAAGTTTTCAACTAAAAATTCAACTATTTCATGCTTCGTTGGTTAAACATGAATATGCACTGTTTTAAAATTAAACTATTTATTTAAAGAATTCTGTATGTACTTTTCTTTTAAAAAGTCAACTATTGGGTTGGAAATTCCATTAAAATCCTAAATATTTGGATTGAAATTCCTGTATTTTGTTGAAAATTATTCTTTTTTGGTCAAAAGTTAATCTTTTTGGTTGGAGGTTCATGTCACTGGTCAAAAATCAGCATTTTTTTAATTTAAAATTAATTTTTTTAATAAAATATTTAAATAAATTCTTTGTAAGAATTCTTTTTATTTTACCTTCTTGGATATAATAAAAATTTCAAAGTTCAACCATCAGGTTGACAATTCAACTTTTAGGTTGAAAATTCCATTAAAATTTGTTCGTTTTTTTCTATTGGAAATAATTTTTTTTTTAACTAAACATTTAATCATTTCATTTATCATCAACATTTTTTTGGTGAGACATTTATTTTTTTTTGGTTGAAAATTCATGGTTTGGTTTGAAAATTTAACAATTCTATTTTTTGTTGAAAATTGATCCTTTTCAGTTGAAAATTCATATATTTTGTTGAAAAATTTTCTTTCTTTCCGCACTAAATATATAAAACGAGATCAAAATGTCCTATTATAGTTTGAATATTACTATTTTACAGTTTACTCGGTACAGAATTCGTCTTTTGGTAACAAATTTATCATTCATGGTAAAGCAGTTTTTCTCAGTTGAAAATGAACTTAGTTGGTTGAAAATTCAACTGCTTCGTCAAAAATTACATTTTTGTTGTTGAACATTCTTTTTTTTGGGTTGAAAGTTCATCTATTGTATTGAAAATGCAATATATATTTGGAATTGAAATTCTAGGAATTTAAAATGTTTAAAGAGAATTTCGGTCACACTTTTGCTTGAAAGTTCAACTATTTAGTTGTAAATGCGATTGTTTGTTTAGTATTGTTTTCAAGGATCAAACTATTCTGTTGAAAAATCGTATTTTTGGGTGAATTTAACTTTATGATTAACGTCGGCTGATTTTTATTTAAAATTAAAATCCTTTCTTGTTAGAAATATCAACTATTATATTTTTTGCAATAAATTGATGTTGTTTGCGTGAAAATTCAAGTATTTGTTTGAAAGTTCAACTTCTAATTAGAAAATTAATTTTGTTGTTGTTGAATATTCATTATTTCAGTTGAAAATCCAACAATTTGGTTCGAATTTTATTCCGTCCTCGACTAAAAAATCTTTCTTGGGTGAAAGTTGAACTGTTTAATTGAAGAATCGTCTTTTTAGTTCAAAAATTCTTCTGTTTTGGTGGAATTTTTTTTTTTTGGTTCCAAATTTGATCACTTTTTCGATAGAAACTTTATTCTTTTGGTTGATAATTAATTTTTTGTTTATTGAAAATTCAGCTATTTGGTTAGAAGGTCATGTGTTGTGTTAAAACTTCTTCACTTTCGCTTAAAATTCAACTATTTGGTTTTGAATGCAACTTTTTGGTCTGAAATTATTTTTTCTTTTAAATTCAACTATTAGGTTGAAAAATAATCTTTCTTGGTAGAAAATTCATTTTCCCGGGTTTTTTAAAAATTCGATTGTAATTGTAAATCGATAAAGTAACAGAAGTTTTGAGACTGCACTGAAGGGTAAAAACCTTAAAACATAGCGAGATTTTCTCTTCATTAGTAGCAATAATAATAATAATAATAATCTCGCCAAGTTTTAATTTTTCTTCTTTTAATAGATTTTTAAAACTTCTATCATTTCATCATTTTAGTACATTTTAAAATTTATATATCTTGCAGAATTACCAGGCAAACATTGATTGACAAATATTTTCTGCGTATTAGCAGAAGGACAGAGACCAAGGATATAGTTTGTTCGATCTGATAAGATTTTATATTGCTTTTACCACGTGGGCTGCACCGATTGGTATATTTCGTCATTCTAATGAATTTTTCCGGTATATATATCTAGCGGTGGAATTGATCTGGATTTATCAGTTATCTTTCTCAAAATCTGACCAGAAAAATGAAGATCCCTCTTGGAACTATGCTTCTGACCCTCGTGGTTTTCAGCGATTTAGGTGGTGAGTTTGAACACTATAAAACAAATTTTGGAAGGGGTTGGAGAGGGATGGTGTGAAAGGAGGGGAATAAGAGTCAATGAGGGGAGTGGTGGAGAAAAATGATGGGGGTGAAAGGGACACGATGGGATAGTGGGAAAGTTTGGAAGGGGTTGTTAGAGAGGGGTGGGAAGAGGTTGGAGGGTTATGGCGAAGGATAGTGGGAAAGGACGAGACAGGAGGGGATTGAGGGAAAGCAGGAAAATGATAAAAGGAGATGGAAGAGTGGGAAGGGAAGGGAAGAAGTTGAAGCGGCATGATGGAGTTCAGTTTTTGCACAGCTTCAAGTTATTCAGCCTATCCATCGCACTTCTTTCATGGTAGAGGTGTGGAGGGGAGGGTATAGGTTGTGGGAAAAAGCAGGAAAGGAGGGAAAGGAGGAGCGGGTAATGGGAAAGAAAGAGAGGGATGAAAAAGGATGGTGAAAAAGTTATGGAAATGAAGAAAAGTGGAGCGAATAAGAGGTTGGAGATGGTAAAGTGATGTAAAGGTATAGTGGGAAGGAATGCAGCTAATAGGAGAGGAGGAAGGGCTGGAGAAGAATGGTGAAAAAGAAAGGGAAAGAAACAGAAAGAAGGTCGTGTTAAAGAAGGTGGGAAGGCGTTGCAAGGAAATGTTGATAGAGGGAGTTTTGTGGAGAGGAGGAAAAATGATGGAAAGAGACTGAAGGAAAGGGAAAGAGTGGTATAGTCGGTAAGGGTGGAAATAGACTGAAATGATAAGAAAGGATTGGAGGATTTCAGAAGGATGGTGAAAATGGAAGATAAAGAAATCGAAAAAAGGGCTAAAAGGGCTAAAAGGGCTAAATGAAGATAAAAGGAAATGTGGGGGGGGGCGGGGGAGACTAAGGTGGTCATTTTGGGAAGGTATGATGTGACACTGCCCCTTTTTTTAAGAAGCCTCACCAAATGAGAGTTTTCGATGCCTTGACCTATAGTTTAGAGAGTTGTGTACACAAATTTGGAGAAAGTAGAAAGACCAAGCGCTAAAGTTTGATTTTCCGATGATTTTCAATAACAGATAGAAAGACACCTTTGTAAAAATTATTTTTTCTCAGACGGGGGGTCTCAAAACGTGAAGACTTATATCCCATGAATGACTTTCAATTTTCAATTAATACAATTATCAATTTTCAAAAATTTGTAATTTTCAATTACAAATTTCTCTAAGATAAAACGGTCCCTGGTACTGAAATCTATGATTGAGTCCAGTATTTCAGACCGCCTGTTGGCTTAGTTGGGTTAGATTGCAAATGTGAAGGATAAGTTTTTGAGCTCCCAAATGGTTATTGGGTTGAAAAGAAACCGTCTCCTCGCATTTTTAAAAAATCAAAAAGGTTCATGGAACTTCTTCCGTCCAATTTGAGTTAAGTTAATTTTGTTCATTAATGCAGAAATGCATTTTAATCTTAATATTTTTTATCTTATTAATTATCATTATCTTAATAATCTTAATATTTGCATATATTCGCATTTTCATAGCTTCTCAAATCTTCTGATATCTGTGACGTAATTTTGTAACGCTGCCATTCCAGTCGTTTCCCGCGTCATTGTAAATTATACAATGAGTTTTCTAAGGGCCTATAAATACCGGTTTCATAATATAAAATTGGAACCTTCGGTTGTTTTGATACTTACTGCGTTTGGGATCACATTTGGCCTCTGTTTACTTTGAACCAATACCAAATTTTTGGGGATAGTTGACAAAATTCTTCAATGAAAATCCCTATATCATATTTTACAGATGGAAGTCATGATGTATCACATGGAGGTCAACCGCCCAGGGAGCAGCGTAGAAGAGGGGCGGATCGAACACCAGATCCAGGTTAGTATATCATAATTTTTTTGAAATAACAAAAATCGCTGGGATTTAGAAGAAAATCCAAGTTTTATTCCTTAAACGCCAATCAATTGTTCTCGCTGAATGGTGCACAGTGAGGAAAAATGGACAAAATTTGGCCCAAGTCACAAATCACTTCACGTCACGTCATGTCACCTTGGTAATTTTTTTTTTAAATACTCGGGGCAACTCAATCTAAATGTTCACATAGGATGAGGTCATTCCTGTATAATAATCCTGCGTAATACTATACCAAACGTCGAATATTCCGCACGTTTAATTAAAAAGTCAGTAAAACAGGTATCCTCTCAAAAAATGAAGTTGATCAAAAACTCAACAATAAGATTCCAGTATAATTTTTCATTCTCGACACAAATTTGAAACTAGCACAACTCTGCGACCTGTCATTTATGGGTTAATTGTCAAGATTGGTCAAAAAGCAGCTTTAATGCACCTAATACTGTAAAAAACGCAATGCTCATAATAACATGCAACCTCAAGCCCACAAACCCAAACGCACAAACACCAAATTCACTAACCCCAATCCCACAAACTTCAAACGCACAAACCCCAACCCCACAAACCCACAAGCCTCAAACTGAAAAACCTTAAGCCCACAAACCCCAAACTCGCAAACCCCAAGCCCACAAGCCCACAAATCCTAAGCTCACAAGCCTCAAACTCACCAACCCTAAGTCCGCAAACTCCAAGCCCAAAAAAACCAAATTCACAAACCCTAAGCCCAAAAACTTCAAACCCCAAGCACGCGAACCCCGAGCCCACAAATCCCAAGCCCACGAACCTCAAATTTACAAACCCCAAGCCCACAAGCTTCAAACCTAAAAACCCCAAGTCTACGAACTCCTAGCTCACAAACCCCAAGCCCACAATCCTTGATACCACAATTCCTAAACTTACAAACCCCAAACCTATGAACAACCAACCTCAATCCCACATCCTACAATCCCACAAAACCCATAATGTCACATATGGTCAGATGAAATTTCACTAAAAAATAATACAGAATTATAAATTGTAGAACCTTAAGTAAATGTAGTCACTTGGAACGAGTTAAATGTCTAATTCTGTGTCATAAATAAATGGTGCTATTTTATTAAGCTGGTTGCCTTAACTTCATTGGTTTGTTGGCTTGGGGTTTGTGGGTTTGAAGTTTGTAGGCTTGGGGTTTCTGAATTTGGGGTTTGTGGACTGGGGGTTTGTGGGCTTGGGGTTTGTGGGCTTGGGGTTTGTGAATTTGGGGTTTGTTGGTTTGGGATTTGTGGGCTTGGGGTTTGTGAGTTTGAGGTTGTATGTTATTATCAGCATAGCATTTTTTACAGTATTAGATGCATTTAGGCTGTTTTCTGGCCAATCTTAACAATTAACCCATAAATGACAGGTCGCAGAGCTGTGCTGGTTTCAAATTTGTGTTGAGAACGTAAAATTATACAGAAATTTTATTGTTGAGTTTTTGATCAACTCAATTTTTTGAGAAGATACCTGTTTTACTGACTTTTGAAATAAACGTGCAGAATACTCCACGTTTGGTGTAGTATTACGCAGGTTATTATACAGGAATGGCATTTTTCTCACTGTGCGGCGCTGGCCATTCGAGACCTTTGAAACAACTTTCAAATTTTGACTTATAAAGTGAATATTCTTATAAAAAGCTTAATTGCACACATATTTTTATTGAACAAAAACGGTGTAGCTTTATCTTTCTTCAAATTCTGAGACTTTTATGGTAATTGGCCGGTGACTAAGTGAGAGTTGATTACTCCGATAACCGTTCTGCTGGCCGTATGGAATATGCTGAACTTGGCGTTTTCCATGCACTTGTACATTTTACTGGAAGCTAGGTTAAATGTACAGAAAACCAATAAAATTGACTTAACTTTTATTTTAATCTTATAAAATATCATGCTGTCCATATTTGCACCGATCATGTGTAAATTTAATAAATAATTACAAATATTATACATAATATTAAATAATATTATAAATATCTTATCTTACAGATGAAGGTCATCAGATGCCAGTATTACGTCGAATGTCAACACAGCCCGAACAATTCCACGACTTTGCTCCAAGTTCTGGAACTCTACGTTAGTATGTTATAATTTTTTAAACTAACAAAAAACTTTTGGGACTCATAAAAAGTCTACATTCTATTTCCTAAACGCCAATCAATCGTTCTCATTAAACGGCGTTGATCCTTCAAGACCCTTGAAACAAGTTTCGAATCTTAAATTGAGATTACACATTCTTTTAGGAAAATTGACTGCGCAATATTTTCTCCGGACAAAAATGTTGCAGCTTCCCCCATTTTTAAAATCAATCTGGAGAACCCGTTTCTTAAAAAACTAATTCATTTCTAGAAATTTGTAGAATTTGCGAAAATTGTACTACACAGAAACTAGATTAGAATACAAAAATCTGTAACATTCAGTTTCCGCAAGGTCAACCGCGTTAGCAGGTAGTTCAAAAGACATAAGGAATAAATTGATGAAGTTACTCAAAATAATAGAGCGCATGATAAGCATTCCATTAAATTTCTTCATGAGTCTTTTTTTGTTGAGTTTTTATGCGCTATAATTTTTTACACAAAATTTTTTCTCAATAATTTTTTATATATAATTTTTTTTTTTATCAGAAGTTAACTTATTATCTGTTCCAAGTTAGTCTTATGTATTCGTGACAAAAATCCCATACTTTCAACCATGTCAAATAACATAATACTCTAAAAATACATAATGCAGAGTGTTTATAGATTCTCAAAACGAATTTCACTTTGAAAAATTTCTTGAATAAGAATCCCTATATTATGTTTTACAGATTCATATAAATCACGACCAGGCTCTTTTTCCAGTCTGCAGACGACGTATACGCCAGTATGTAAGTGTATAATAATTTTTTGAAATAAGACAAAATTGCTTTGATTCAGAAAATATAATCGAAATCGCGGGCCCTTGAAGCCCTTTAACACAGGTTTGGAATTCTAACTAAAAAAATACATATTTCCATAGGAAATAAATTTCGCATTTCTTCTCTGGATGAAATGCTGTAGCTTTTTCCTATATTAAAGAAAATTTATTGCAAACCCGATAATCGTCTCCCCCAGGATTTTCTGTCTTACTTTCGCTTTTTTTCATATTATTGGGATATGGAACAAAATTATAAAAATAGGCAATTCCATGATAGCATGTGATTTATAACGATTAACAGCACAATGAATTGTTTAAATAAATGCAGATTGTTTAAACATTTACAAGATATCCTAAACAAAGATATTAATTTTATCATTCGTTTATCGTGTCATTCACTCCAGAAAAGTGTTATACGATTAAGAGGGGTCTTCCTCTGGACATTCTGCCATTCACTTTACCTTTATACACTTGTTTGGTCAGTCGTTCATCTTTCATTCTTTCAACGTGTCCAAACCATATCAACTTATTTCCTTATTGCCATTTTAGCTTTTTTTGATATGTTTTTACTTCTGAGAATGGACTCTGCTCTACCGATAACCTCCTTATCCTTATTTATTCGCCTATCTAACTCCCCATCTATCTTTCCGTCGCTAGTGAATAGGCTACCCAGATGTATGTACTTATCAACTTGTTCTAATCTCGCATCATTTAGGACAATGTTGCACATTGTCTTTTGGCCATTCTTTGCAAGTCCTCGATTGATTCTGCCATAATAATCTTTTCATCTGCAATAGCTAACCCACGTACCCTCGCTGTCTCGTATTCTACACCTTCTTCGTCGAAGAGGGCCATTCTTAGAGACTTATCCGTAAATATGATAAATAGCCGTGAAGACATAACGCATGCTTGTTTCGCACCTTGCATATAATTGAACCAGTCACTCAGTTTCCTATTAATCCTTAGGTTCACTTTACTACCTGCATATATTTTTGTAATGCTTGTAGGAGCCATCCATGGACTCTGCACTCTTTAAGGACTTCCCAAAGTTTATTTCTATTTGCCTTGTCAAATGCTTTTTCTAGGTCAACAAAGGCACCAAAATCTTTCTTTCCTGCTCTCAAACTTTTCTCTGTGATCTGTACGTATGATCTTCCTGGCATAAATCCAGCCGTCCCCTTTCTTTCACATCAATTGTGCCCGTCGCCCTAATTCCATAGATTTTCTCACCTTGGGAGGGAAGTCGAGTGCAGCCGAATTTTTGGACCACCCTAATGCAAGAACTATCTGCGAAATAATTTCCAGTGGATAAGAGAGAACAATTTATTACAATATAAGCTCGCGTGAGTGCAGAGCTTTGAGGTCTACACATTTTTTCAAATTATCACGTTAAACATAATGCAGGGTGTCTAGATTCTCAAAACGTATTTACTGCATTGAAATTTGGTACCTTGGTTGATATGAACTAACTTTGGGTTCAAATTTGACCTTACCTTCGTTTGGACCAATAGCAAATTTTTGGGATTCGTTGAAAAAATTCTTGAATAAAAATCCCTATATTATATTTCACAGTTATACCTACACCGCCAGGACCATCAAGCTTGAAACATTCAGCAGGGATGGCTGTAGGAAGTGGGCCAATGCGTAAGTATATAATTATTTTTTAAACTAAAGTAAACCCGAAAACACCGTTCTTACAAAAAAAAAGTATGTCTATAAATTTTATAATTCTTAACAATTTACTAAATTGGTGGAAATTTCTTGAAATTCGTTGAAATTTGTGAAAACCTAAAATAATAAAACGAGTGATCGCCTACCGCAGGATGTTCTGTCTTACCGTCGTTTTTTCTTATTTCATTGATAAATGGAGAAAAATAACAAAAATATGTGATTTCATAATGACAGTTCTGCTAGACGCATACACAGTAACTCAGACTTCTGCTGGACATATGATTTTTGCACGAAATTGTTGTATTCCTATGGCTTCTTAAAGTTTGCTGGCCCGCTCGTGATGCAACTTTCAGCAGGGTTGTTTTTATAAATACTTTTCGTGTTCAGATTTATCTACCACAAATGAAATGGTTACCATGTCAAATCTATTAAATCTTATTTTGTTTCGATGCGAAAAAATTCAACTTCATATAATTGAAAATTACCCGCAAACAAAATTCACTTCTGTTTTTTCTGTGTTAGAATGAGGGGAGTTTTTGTGTCGCCGACTTTAAACTGAAGAAGAGTTGAAAATTCAGAATGACGGATCCTGTTGTGGCCGGAAGTAGATTTTTCGGTATGATTTTGGAGACGACAGATGTGCGCATGCGCGGGACTTGCAGGGGACCGAACGACGCGAGCAGGGAAAGAGAGAACAGTCAGTCTCGCTTGAGATGCGAAATAGAGAACCTGTTTGGGTACACTAAACGATTGTAGAACGAAGCAAATCCGTCGCGGTTTTCCTGTAATAATTGGAACAAGGAAATAAAAGTGGTCTTGTGTTTAATTAATAAAAAAAATTATGAGAGTGTTTATTTCAAATTGAACCTGTTCACAAAATCTGGCGACCGTGACAGGACTGAAAGTGCTGGAAACGTGTCGTGATGCTTTGAGCTTTTTCTCAAATTCCGGTTGAATGAAAACTGCAAGATGGATTCCATTAAGAAGGAACGAAAAGTTCTACGAACAGCATTCACGCGAGCCCACACAGCGTTTACGAATACGTTTAACGACGTTGATGCGTCGAAAGAGGAAAAGATCGTTGCCTTTCAGTTCTTGGAAATCAAGATGACGGATTTGGATGTCGTGCAGGCGAGTCACAATAAGATGTTGTTTGAGTCCGATAGTTTGACGGACGACGACATAACAAGGGAAATTGAAAGTGACGATGCCTACAAAACTAATTATATAAAGGCAAAATTGCAAATGACCGATTTGTTGGCAACAGCACCTAGGGATCCGACTGCAACGATGCCTACCTCAACGAATTCGAAGAAAAGCATAAAGCTGCCGACTATCGAACTGCCGAAATTCAACGGAAACATAAGAGAGTGGCTTCCTTTTTGGAGCCAGTTCAAGAAGATACACGAGGACAACGCAATCACAAGAGAAGACAAATTCCAGTATCTCATGCAGGCCACTGTTCCGGGTTCGCGAGCGAACGACATTGTAAAAGGGTTTCCGCCTACAGGAGAGAATTATGAGAAGGTCATCACATGTCTAAAGAATCGTTTTGGTCGTGACGACCTTGTAGTGGAGTTTTATATTCGTGAACTGCTTGGACTTGTATTACAAAACGCAGTAAAGGGTAGTAAATGGCCCTCACTCGCAAGCCTTTATGATAAGGTAGAATCGAACATACGATCGCTGGACTCTCTGGGTGTGACCACAGATAAGTGCGCGGCCATGTTGTATCCTTTGGTCGAATCGTCGCTTCCAGAGGAAACTCTTCGGGCATGGCAACGCAGTGGACAGCGCGAAACGACGGATGCCAATGGTCAACGGGAAACCAAGGATCGTCTTACGCAACTTTTGGCGTTTCTACAAAACGAGGTCGAGAATGAAGAGCGCATCGAAATGGCTTTGACAGGATTCGGCCTACCGGCGGAGAATAAACAAAAAGGTAAGGTTTTGGACTCGCCAAAAAATGTAGCAAGCGCTAGTGCTTTGTTCGTGTCTAAGGAAGATAAAATTTTCAAATGTGTTTTTTGTAAGTCGGATCACGAAAGTGAAAAATGCGAAAGTGCGCGCAAGTTAAATTTACATGAACGTAAAGAGATTTTAAAACGTGAAAATGCTTGCTACAACTGCTTGAAACGTGGTCACATTTCGAAAAAATGTAGAGTAAAAACAAAATGCGATTGGTGTTCGGGACGACACGTTTTATTGATGTGCTCGACGTTTGGTTGTAAACAAAGCGATGATAGACACAGGGGAGAGGGTAAGTCGGACGATAGCGTAAAAGCAGCGCCGGTCGAAAACAATTTGACCACGGTCTCGGAATATCCTTTTGTTTGTTTACAAACATTGCGCGTCAAACTTTACTCGCAGACTAAAGAAAGAATGGCAAGAGTGGTTATAGACACTGGTTCACAACGTTCCTATATCCGCACTGAGGTAGCTAAAGCTTTAGGTTATGTTTCTTGTGGAGAACAAGAAATAGTACATTCTTTGTTTGGCGGAGTAAAGTCTGGACAAGAAAAACACGATATATTTTTGATACGCATGAAGAATTCTGATAATACGTACGCGTGTAATTTTGCAGTCATGACTCAAGATACCATTTGTGATAATGTTTCGAGTATTAAATACGATACGTGGATGGATGAATTGCGTATCAACAATATTACCTTAAGCGACGTCGGCAGTAACGATGGCCCTATAGATGTACTTATCGGCGCGGACGTAGCGGGTAAGTTGATGACAGGGAAAAAAATATACGTTGAAAAATGATCTGACAGCTTTCGAAACCTACTTAGGATGGACGGTAATGGGTAAATTGCCAAAACAATCTGATAGCGTTACAATGCTCACCACAATGTTCGTGCAGGAGGCCAATATATCTGACTTGTGGCGTTTAGACGTTATGGGTATCACAGACCCTATTGAAAAATTAGATAAAACGGTAAGGGACGAAAAAACGCGAGAATTTTTGATACAAACTGCGAAACTGAATCCAGATGGTCGGTACGAGGTTCGATTGCCCTGGGTGGAGGATCACGCGCCTATATCGAGTAACTATGATATCTCCCTCAATAGGTTAACGAGTACTATTAAAAGACTTAAGAAACAGAATCTTTATGAGGCATATAATGATATTTTTAACAGTTGGCTTGACGAGGGGATAATTGAAAAGGTTCCTACTTCTGAAGTAAATGAGCAAAGCCATTATTTACCGCATCGAGCTGTGCTTAAAGAACACAGTACGACAAAAATAAGACCCGTGTTCGACGCGTCCGCTTGCAAAGACGGTTATCCGTCATTGAATCACTGCCTTGAAAAGGGGCCGAACTTAATTGAACTCATTCCCTCAACCTTAAATAGATTTCGCGAAGGGGAAATCGGAGTTGTATCGGACATTAAAAAGGCATTCTTGCAAATCGGTGTAAAGGAAACGGACAGGGATTTTTTACGTTTTATATGGATTGTAGAAGGAAAAATTATTGTGTTCCGCCATTGTCGTGTAGTTTTCGGTCTCGCGTGTAGTCCGTTTTTACTAGCGGCTATTATCGAGCTACATTTATTGGCAGCCTTAGAGAGAAACGACCGAACCACTAGAATTGAATGGTCTGGAGAAACAGTTCAGAAACTAAAAAATTCCTTCTATGTAGACAATTGTGTTACGAGTGTAAATTCTGAAAAGGAGCTAAGTACGTTTATTCGCGAATCTACCGCAGTCATGGCTTCGGGTGGTTTTGAACTTCGCGGTTGGGAAAGCTCGAGAGATTCTACGGGAAAGGAATCAACAATGGTCTTAGGAATGCTGTGGAATAGACAGAAGGATACGATATCGATTAATCCGACGTTTCTAGAGAATGTTATTCCGAAAACTGTTACCAAACGAATTATTTTATCCGTAGCTCACAAAATGTTCGATCCTATTGGAATCACCTGCCCAGTTTCTTTGCAGCCAAAATTGATTCTTCAGTCTTTGTGGGAAAAGAAAATAAACTGGGATATAGAAATCCAAGGTCAGGAAAAAGATGAATTTTGTCAATGGGTAAATGACTTGCATCTACTGAGCGAACTAGAAATTCCGCGAAAGCTGAATACAGGTAATTTAACATTACACGTATTTGGAGATGCGAGTGGATTAGCGTATGCTGCAGCTGTTTTTGCACGTGTTGAACAGGATAACATAGTCTCAGTTCAATTGTTGAACGCTAAATCACGATTAGCTCCGAAAGAGGCAACAATTCCTCGCCTGGAATTGATGGCGGCAACAATAGCTGCAAGGCTTGCGACGACTGTAGCTCAATCGCTAACTCGAGAAATTTTACGAGTAAACTATTGGACAGACTCGACCACTGTCTTGGCGTGGATCAATCGCGATATGCAATGGGGAACTTTCGTGTGGAATAGAATAAAAGAGATCCGTTCACTTAGCAAGCAAGATCAGTGGAGACACATACCGGGTGAATTTAATCCCGCGGATTTACCTTCGCGTGGTTGTAGCCCTTCACATTTAGTACAGTCAAAGTGGTGGTTAGGTCCAGATTGGCTCTATAAGCCAGAATCGGAATGGCCGACTTCAAAACAAATTGCTAATGAGGAAGAGGTGAGGCGCGAATGTAAAAAAACGGCGCTAGCACAAATGGTCAATGTTGAAAATAAAGATTTTAAGGCAAGCGATCTCTTCTCGTCGTACACTAAAATCATTCGGTTTTCAGCGTGGGTGTTTCGGTTTTTAAAAAATCGTAGACTTGAAGTCGCGAAAAGAAAAGCATTAAAGGCTGAAGGTTATAAGGGCGAGTTCCCTGTTATCGAGTATGCAAAAAGTAGTGAACGACGAGGATTATATCTAACATTTGAAGAGATTAAAGCCGCCGAAACGAGATTGTTTAAATATTTGCAAACAAACATGTTCGTAAATTCGAACAAAGACAAATTGTCTTCCTTTAAAACGTTTTTAAACGAAGATGGTTTGTACGTTTTGAGAACTAAGATCTCTAATCGAGAAGATGACCCATCATTTTTGAATCCCATTATTTTAGATAACAATAGTGAAATTGTTAAAATGTTAGTGAGAGAAACTCATGAAAGGCTAGGTCATGTCGGTGCTTTAATAATCCTTAGCAATTTGCGCGAACGATTCTGGATTATTTCTTTGCGAAAAATTATCAGATCTATTATGTTGAACTGTGTGGTTTGTAGAAAGCAAAAAGCTAAGCGCATGGAGAGTGAAGCACCGCCTTTGCCTCTCAATCGAGTTCGCGATGCCGCAATTTTCGAGATAGTAGGTATAGATTTTGCCGGTCCTTTGTTCTTGAGAAAAGGGGGGAAGGCTTGGATTTGTATCTTTACATGCGCGGTGTACCGAGCAGTGCATTTTGAACTTACAACTTCGCTAGATATTGAAGGATTTGTAGAATGTCTACGTAGATTTGTGGCAAAATTTGGCCGGCCGAGTGTCATATATTGCGACAACGGCACCAATTTTTCAGGTACAAAAAATGCGTTCAACAGTCTGGATTGGCAAAAGATAATCAAATACAGTTCGGCGGTTAAAATTGAGTGGCTTTTCAACCCACCCGCAGCACCGTGGTGGGGCGGATGGTGGGAGAGGCTTATCGGCGTGCTAAAAAATATATTGCGAAAAGTGTTGGGTAAGGCTAGTTTATCTTACGAAAATTTAACTACCGTATTATGCGACGCACAAGCGATTATAAACTCGCGCCCTTTAACTTACATTTCAGAAGACCCTAACGATCCAAAGCCCCTGACACCGGCAATATTTCTGCATGAAATCCGTGAGATTGGTGTCCCAGACTGTGATATGTTGTATCACTCCAAATTAAATGGTAAACTTAAATATAGGCAAAAGATTATAACCGACCTTCGCGCAAGATTTCGAATCGAGTATCTGAGTCAGTTGGTACAAAAAGGTGGTAAAAAAGAAGCTCGCGAAATCAAGATCGGAGATGTTGTTTTGATCGGGGACGATACCCACAAGCGGATAAATTGGCCACTTGCGCGCGTCATGGATAGGATACCTGGTCGCGATGGAAACTGTAGAGTATTTATTCTAAAAACTCAAAAGGGCACGCTTAAAAGACCGACTCAAAGGCTCTACCCGCTCGAAATATCACAGAAAACAAGCGAATTAGCTGAGAATTTACGAAAAAAGGCAAAAGATGTAAATATTGCCAAAAACAAAAATTGTCAAAAGAAAAATTGTACTACGTTAGAAAACGAAATAGAAAAAGATTGTAATACGGAAAATAAAGAGCCAGCTGCGATAACAACCAGACATGGACGAATCATTAAAAAACCAAAGCGTTTTATGCAATAAAAGATTGATATGTTTAAGTCACCGATTACTGTAATTTTTATTTACAAGTGTGAGTAAAAATATCTGTGTAATAGATTATAAGTTTATGTGATTATCTTAATGTAATTCTATCATTATTATTTTCCATTTTCCGAAATATGCGAGAAGAAGACACATTTTGGAGTAAATATGAATATTTTTCCAAAAGGGGGGAGGATGTTGTGGCCGGAAGTAGATTTTTCGGTATGATTTTGGAGACGACAGATGTGCGCATGCGCGGGACTTGCAGGGGACCGAACGACGCGAGCAGGGAAAGAGAGAACAGTCAGTCTCGCTTGAGATGCGAAATAGAGAACCTGTTTGGGTACACTAAACGATTGTAGAACGAAGCAAATCCGTCGCGGTTTTCCTGTAATAATTGGAACAAGGAAATAAAAGTGGTCTTGTGTTTAATTAATAAAAAAAATTATGAGAGTGTTTATTTCAAATTGAACCTGTTCACAAAAGATCCAATGTAGCGGATATTCATTTTTGAAAGTGCTGAAGCTAACAATAGATAATACGATGTCAAAATAACATAATACTCTGAAAATACATAATTCAGGGTCTCTAGATTCTCAAAATGAATTTACTTGATCGAGTTTGGGTGCCTTGGTCAATGTTAACTGACATTGGGATTACATTTGAGCGATCTTTAGTTTTGACCAATAGCAAATTTTTGGGATTCGTTATGGAAAGTCTTGAATAAAAATCCCTATATTATATTTTACAGATTCACAAACGCCACGATCAGGCTCTTTTTCGAGTGTGCAGACGATGCATACGCCAGTATGTAAGTATAGAATAATTTTAATTTAAAATATAAAATGCTGTAGCTTTTTCCTATTTTAGAGGAAATTTATGGCAAAACCGATAATCGACTCCCCCAGGATTTTCTGCCTTACTTTCGCTTATCGAATTTTAATTTAAAAAATACATATTCCTATAGGAAATTAATTCCGCATTTTTTTCTCTGGATAAAATGCTTTAGCTTTTTTCATTTTTGAAGTAAACTCGAGAACACCATTTTTACACACACAAAAAATCGTATTTCTATCATTTTCGAAATTCCTAAAAATTTAAGAAATTTGTGGAAACGTATGATAATTTACAGCAAAACCGATGATCGTCCCCCCGGGATTTTCTGTTTTACCTTCGCTTTCCTTTATTCCATTTTTAAATGGACAAAAATTATAAAAATGTGGAATTTCATGATGCAATGTAAATTGTAACGACGTTCAACCTTCATCCAAGTATTTTAATTTTCATCAAAAAATGGAATAATTAAATTTTACGTAGAAAAAATGAATATAAAGCAAAAAAAAATGAATTTCCAACAATCCTGAACCTATGAAATAAATGTGTACAAATTATTTTGACTTTCAAACATTTAGTTGAATTTTCAACAAAAAAGATGAATTTTCAACGAAATATTTAGTATATTAATTTATGTATAATATTTTCATGTCATAGTTGAATTTATCACTAAAAGCGATTAATTTTGAGCCAAAACTGGATTTGTCAAATAGTCAGTTAAAAAAATAACTTTAGAAAAAATGCATATTTAAAAAAAAATTTAAATCTTCAACTAAATACAGAGTTGCAACGCATTCAATTTACAAGTTTTTTCTTTCGACTTTGTACCTTGGTTAATATTAAATGAATTTGCGATTACATTTCAGTTCACTTTAGTTTTGAACAATAGCAAATTTTCGGGATTCGTTAAAAAAAAAATTCTTGAATGAAAATCCTTACATTATATTTTACAGTTATACCTACACCGCCAGGACCATCAAGCTTGAAACTTTCAGAAGAGCTGCCAGTAGAAAGTGGGTCAATGCGTAAGTATATAATAATTTTTTGAACAGAGAAAAATTTGCCGTTATTTAGAAAACAGAAATCAAAGTCTTTGGCCCTTGAAGACCTTTGAAAGAAGTTTCGAACTTTCACTTAAAAATAGATATTCTTATAGGAAATTAATTTTGCACTTTTTCTCTGGATGAAATGCTGTAGCTTTTTCCGTTTTCGAAGAAAACCCGAAAAAGGCGTTTTTATAAAAGAAAAACGTATTTCTATAAATTTTGGAAATTCATAAAAATTTACGAAATTTGTGGATATTCGTTGGAATTTGTGAAAAGCTTTGATAATTTTTGGCAAAACCTGTGATCGCCTTCCACAAGATTGTCTGTCTTATCTTCGCTTTTTTTTCCATTGGGAATTGGAGAAAAAAATGCACTTTCATAATGACATGTAATTTGTAACAAATTCAATTAATCCGGCCTGTTCGGTCATAGTTCTCTATGAGTAATGTTACAGAAAAAGTATTTAATCCAGGCATTATATTAGAATATTGTAAGTCCATTATAGCTAAATAATAAAAATCACCACATACCATCGCCACTGCTTCCTCAAAATCTTACCGAGGCTCAAATAATAAGTCTCGACTCACTTATAACAAAATAAATCTTAAATTCTAACCTTATTCTCGTGAAAGAATTAACTCAGAAAAGTTAGGCTTTGCTGCCCGGAACTCCATACGAGGCAACAAAAACCTCAAAAACTCTAAATTCTAACCTAGGACCGAGCTAAACGAACTTCCAGAAAAACGTAATTCATTTGTTTCAACAAAACTCAGAATAATTATTCACAACATTTTAGTAATGGTTGAAACTAAATTCTTTGACTAAAACCCATACTCGAAGCAATTCATAGCCCTGATTTCAGAAATCTAGTCACATTTTTACTAGGAATTTGTATTATCATCAAAGATGGTTTTAATCGTCAAAAATGACCAATAGACAAATTAAATTCTTGGACATAAAGACACAAGGTACAATAAAATATTTCATAACAAAATTGTTCTTAAATTAGATCTGAAAATTTTCTTTTAACCTTTTTTTCACGAGACACGTGATGAGAATGTGTTTGTTGAAGCCGAAGGAGATTTAACAAATGAGAATTCATAATCAATAAATTTCTGTTGTCAGTGGTTTGACCTTTGAGTTGAAAAATCCTACGCAAAAATGGCTCTTATGGAAATTTGTGGAAATTCATAGGCATTGATGATAATTTACGGAAATTTATAGAAGAGGGTACATTTTCAAAGTATGTTTGCATAATCAAAATTTGGAACCTTCTTTGGGATTGAATTTGGCCTCTCCTTATTTTGGACCAATAGCACATTTTTGGGTTTGTTGAACAAATTCTTTAATAAAAATCCCTGTATAATATCGTACAGGTGAAAGTGATGATCAGTCACGTGGACGTCAACCACCGAGGGAACAGCGTAGAAGACGGGCTGATCGAACACCAGATCCAGGTTAGTATATCATAATTTTACAAATCGTTTTCCTGCTCGTGCTATGCCGAGAAGTTTTGGGGTCGCCGATTTCAAATTGTTGAGGTTTCGTTATTAAAATATTCTTCAAAAAAATATTAAATAATATTATAAATATTATATATTACAGAAGAAGGTCATCAGATTCCAGTACTACGCCGAATATCAACAGGGCCCGAACAATTCCACAACCTTGGTTCAAATCCTGGCACTCCAGCTCTCAGGCCTAGAGCTCTACGTTAGTATTTTATAATTTTTCAAACTAACAAAAAATTGCTGGGACTTAGAAAAATTTCAATTTTATTTCTCAGCCGCCAATCAATTGTTCTCGCTAAACGGCTCTTGCCCTGGAGACCTTTAAAACAAGTTTCCAGCTTTAAATTGAAACGTACATATTATTTTAGGAAAATTGATTGCGCAAGTTTTTCTCCGGAAAAAAATGTTGTAGCTTTTCCCGTTTACAAAAAAAAATCAAAGAACCCGTATCTTAAAAAAACAAATTTGTTTCTAAAAATTTATGACATTCGTGAAAATTTATGGAAATTTGTAAAATTTGCGAAATTCGTCAAAATTTATGAAAATGTATAGAAATTTGTGGAAATCTATCGGAATATATGGGGCTTTTAATAACAATCTGCTGGACGCATACGCAGTAGCTTAGACTATAAGTTCAGAAGTTCTCTTAAAGTTTGCTGGCCCTCTAGAGATGTAACTTTCTGCAGGGTTGTTTTTAGAAATACAGTGCATGTCCAAAATTTGTCATAGGTGCTCATTCTGCGTACATTTGAAAGTCACTACAAAATAATCTTTGAGAAAACACTGCAACCATCGTGGCGTATCTTTGAAGCTAGATCATCCAACTGAAGCTCTGCTAGCAGCCACTCAGTGGGCCAGAATCCAATAAAAGTGACAAGAAGTCGATTCCTTGTCGTATCTATATAAAACTTGATAGTATAGATTTGGATACGAAATTTGTTTTAAATCATTTTTTTTTTTTAATTCAGAAATTAATTCATTCTCTGTTTCAAGTTATTATTATGTATGCATGCAGAAAAATCCCATACTATTAACCATGTCAATGAACAATAAAATGTCTTAATAATTTAATACTCTAAAAATACATGTTGCAGCGTGTCTAGATTCGAAAACTTCTCGAAACCAATGGCAATTTTTTGGGATTCGTTAACAAAATTCTGGAATAAGAATCCCTATATTATATTTTACAGATTCTGGAACACCACGACCAGGCTCTTTTCCAAGTCTGCAGACGATGCATGCGCCAGTATGTAAGTATATAGCAATTTTTTGAAATAAGACAAAATTGCTGCGATGCCGAAATAAAATAAAATGCTGTAGCTTTTTCCGTTTTTAATGTAAACCCTGAAAAATCGATTGTAGAAAAAACAACGCCATTTCATACATTTGGGAAATTCCTAAGAATATATGAAATTTGTGGATATTTATTGGAATTTGTAAAAATCTATGATAATTTCTGGCAAAACCGGTGATCGCCTTTGCCAGGATTTTCCGTCTTATCTTCGCTTTTTCATTTAATTGTAAAATAAAGAAAAATTATAAAAATATGCAATTGCCTGATGATATGTAATAAGTAACGATTTACAGGCGAAAAACATTCATCCAGAAATAAGTAATGCGATCGACAGAGGAATAATTGTTCAAACGAATAAAAATTGTCTGAACAATTGCTAAATGTGTTGAGTTAAAAATGTCATTCTTGAAATTTATTAACTCTATCATTTGTACTGAAGAGCCTCGGTAGGTGAGACGATAGCGTCTCAGGCTTCCGTGCAGGGGACTGGGGTTCGATCCCTGGGCCGGTACCAATTGAAGTTGTTCCATATACTTCTTCTGGGGCTCTGGTGGTTCGGAACCCACCTTAAACTGTAGGTCTCCTCAGAAGAGGCTGGTTACGTACCAATTTAGAGGCCACATGTCCAGGGGATTAGCCTTAGTAGTCGAAATCGGTTTTGAGAAAACTCAAAAATGAGTCAGCGATCTACTTGCGCTCGAAGCCTCTACGGGGAACTCACGCTCGGGTGTCGCAAGTCGAATTTGAGTAAGGTAAGCATACACATGCATGCCCTTGCATATCAGACCAAGAGAGCTTCGAATCTGTGCGTCTAACTGATGGACTCAGAAGGATCGCTCCGTCCAACCCAGCCTGGCCGTTTTCTCTTTCTGCGGCTTCCTGAGAAGGCTGCCGTCTAGCAAATTCAACTGCTATGGGTCGAAGTCAGGCCCCTACATTAAAATAAAGAAACAAATCATTTATCACAAAAAATAATAACTTTTTAGGATTTACAGGCAAGACAAAATTGTTTACACAGTTAGTGATTGTTTTAAAAAAATGCAATCATTTGAAAAATGCATGAAAATTTGTGACTTATCAAACATAAATTATGAATTTAAAGGGTCTTCTAACAAATATCATCTTTAAGATGAATTTTACATAAAACTGAGATTTTGCATTTTTTGTTCATATTCTGATCACAATACAAGGGGGTTGAGGGCATCACAATCAAATGTTTTTGTGGTTAAAATTATTCCTTGAATATCACCTAAGAGCTTCGTACTCGTTAATTTACAAAAAGTTAATTAGAAGTACTTATTTTTTTCATTTTTTCTGAAACCGATCTTTTCCCATAAAAAATTCCATGTTAATTTCAAAAGCCCAGGGGCAAGAATTAATGTTAACCAATGCGAGTAAAATAAGGTATTTTTTTCTAGAAATTGAACACATCAGGAAGGGAGGGGAGGGGGTAGAATTGATGACCAAAGATCGAAGTTCAAATTTTTCAATGCACTCGAGTTCCCTCGCGCGGTCTGAATAGATTGCCCTCCTTGGTTAATATGAACTGACTGGGATTACATGTGAGCTAACTTGAATTTGGAGCAATAGCAAAATTTTTAGATTCGTAGAAAAATTTCTTGAATAAAAATTCCTATATTATATTTTACAGTTGTACCTACACCACCAGGACTATCAAGCTTGGCACATTCAGCAGGGATGCCAGTAGAAAGTGGACCAATGCGTAAGTATATGGAAATTTCTTGAAATAAGAAAAAATTTCTGTGAGTTAAGAAAAAAATCAAAATCGTTGGCCTTCGAGGAACTTTCAAACAAATTTTGAATTTCAACTTAAAAATACATATACTTATAGGAAATTAACTTCGCATTTATTTTCTGGATAAAATATTGTAGCTTTGCCCTTGTAAGTTTATGCAGAAAAAGAATTGCACGGACGAACAATGAGAGGTAATCGGGTTGGAAGTGATAAATTCTGAGCGTTCAGGCGATGCGCTAAGCGTTTAGGCAACGCGCAAAGCCTTCATATAATTGCAGGTTATCGAGCTTCAATCGCGAAATTCAATTTTTATAACCAAGCGGTGCTTGGTTGTCTGAAATGGTGATAGAAATCGCTAATTCACAAACGCATGACAAACGCTACTTTTTTTGAAAGATTGCGTGCCAAGTTCGTCGCAAAGTGCTTAAGTTGAATGGAAGACAAAATAATCGATATCCAGCGTTGCAATTTGGTTCTGATCAACCAGTTTACGCCAATCCTTCTGAAGCACTTATTAGAGAATTCTCCTTTTGTGCCAACGCTTCCATTCTACCTTTAACGCTAAGCGTTTAAACAAGTATCAAGACAACAAAATCAACTCTCAGCGAACGATATGAGCATTCTTTATAAAGTATTTTACACTGCTTGACTTTAACTGGCGAATCAAAGCCAAAAAGCAACGCTGAGAGTTCATTATATTGTCTGAGTGATTTTCTTAAACGCTTAGCGTTGAAGGTAGAATAGGAGCGTTTGCACGGAAGTAGAATTGTATAGAAGGTACTTTAGAGAGCTTGACATAAACTGGTTGATCAGTGCCCAACTGCAACGCTGGGTATCGACTCTTTTGTCTGGCCATACAATCTAAGCATTTTGCGCCGATGTTTTCACAAAATCAACTAACAGTGTCCTTTCGATGACTTTTTTCTATGATAATTTTCAAATTGAACGAACACGGTCCATTTTTGTTTAAGGAATTGACAGATAATGTCTTTCCTATGACTCTTTGCTATGATGCTTGAAAATTGTCAATAATTAATCATTATTTGACCATTTTTGATAAACCATAAACTATGTTAGCAAAGATTCACCGGATAGACATTCTGATTTGATTGCACAGAGAAAATTGAGCCCATTCATTAAAAAGCACCTGAACTACGATGTTTCATAAAAAATTGTTTAGAAAATGGCCAAATAGCAGATATTTTAATAATTCTTAATAAAACGTAATCATTGCCAATCTCGAAAAGTTTTCTTTCTGACATCAACTTGTTCTTATCAAAAGTTTAAAAAAATATGTAATCTTTGTTGCTGAATGAAAATATATCCATTTTTTTTTAAGATTGATTTGTCACCAGAAACTTTCTTCGCTTATCTGAGCGCCGCACTATGGGCGCGGTTGTTGAATTCCGTTACAAAATCGTAAAACTTTTGATTGGAATGATCTAAAGTGAGAAATTTTTTCTCAATTAAAGATACATTTTTAGCAAATATAGGAAAAATATAGAAAAAGTGTTAAAAAATTCTTTTAACATTAAAAATTCTGACTGAAACTAAGAATTTTTCGAGAAAAAAATCGTTTTACAAATACCAAGGGCGTATAAATACTATATCCAAATATTTTAAAAATGAATTTTAATCTAAATTGAGATATTTTTGGCCTTGAATAAATGCATTATTTCCGTCGAAGCACATTTTATGATTAGGAGTATTCACAGGTTTCGGGCGTTGCTGATTTTAAATCCGAAGTGAAGATGTTAAATTTCAAAATAGCGAATCCAATATGGCGGATCATAATTGTCAAAATTCAAACGATTACACTCAAAATTTTTACTCAGGGGTCTTCGGGTCGCTGATTTTGTCAAAATAAAACCATTTTAACGAAGAGTTGTTGAACTGGGGGTTTGCGGTCGAAAACCCCCTGTGTAGACACTTGCAGTCGAATTGATTTCATTTTTACAATTCTGATCCGCCATATTCAATTCACAATTTTGAGTTTTCATATTTTGACTCCAAGTTTAAAATCAACGACCCAAAAAATCTTTGAATACTCCGAATAATGAAATTCGCTTCGATGAAAATAATGCATTCCTTCAAAGATTGAAATAGAAGATTCAATCGCCTTTTTCTCAGAAGCCTTAAGTTCTATATTAATTTACAGACCGGATTTCGAATAACATTCTAAAATCTGTTTTTGGAAACATATTTAGAGTATGAAATATAATACCTATATCCCCATGGTATTCGCTAAACGAAATTTTCTTACAAAAATTGCTAAATTTAACATAGCCTTTTAAAGACAAAAAATTTGGGCAAACTTTTCCTACATCTTTACTCTATTTGTTGATAAATTATCTTTAATAAAAAAATGGACCCTTTAGGTCATTCCTATCAAAATTTCACCGATTTTGAGACAAACTTCAACAAAACCGTCCATATTGCGCCCTTCAGTCCCAGTTGACGGTACGATTGTGTACTTCCAAAAAATGTAATCTTCTGTTTCTTGTTCCAGATTTGAGTTCACAATTCGAGAGATATCCTCATGGCGACTTGTTTCCTGGCTTCAGTTCTGCTTTTTCATCTGGCAGGGTGCATTCTCCTGATAGGGAGCAAAATGGAATGGAGCATCCTTCTGTCATGTGTTCTGCTCCTGGCATGTCTTGTGCTTCTGCGATGACTTTTGGTTCTGGCGGCACTTCTGATCATGCCACGTATGCTGCTACTGCCAAGCCATCTCTTCATGTCAGGCCCACGTCTACTCCTGCCCGGCCCACGTTTTCTTCTGTCAAGCCCTCTCATTCAAAAGTACTTGGAATTAAAATTGAAGAGCTTCACACTCAAAGATTTTTTCTTATCGACAATCCGAGTCGGGAATTCGAAATGAAAGTATACACTTTTGTTCCCAATGCAGGAATTTATTTGAGAAAGTCAAATGGTCATATAAGCACCAAGGTAACTGGAGAAAAAATCGTATTTTCAGAAGTTAGTACTGGTAACGGCTATGCATTAGTGGAAAAAACAAAAAGTTCTCACACGATTTTACGTCCACTCTATATGCCTCCTGGTCCAGCCGGAGTTCGAGCACTGGTAAACACGCTAGACAACTCTGTTAGGGCAATAAAGTTAGACGAAGAAAATGACATTCCATGTGGAAGCAATCACCCAATCAAACAGTTTTTTTAAACCAGAGCCTGCACCTTCTGCTCCTTCCCAGTCGTCTCTACATGTCAGGCCCATTTCTCCTGGCAGGGCACCTTTTTCTAAAGTACTTTCAATTAAAATTGAAGATCTTCCCAAATGGCGACTGTTTCCCATCCACAATCTGGGCCGGGAACTTGAATTGAAATTACATGATTTTCTCCCCGGTTCAGGAATTCATTTGAGAAATAAAAAGGGTATTATGGACGGCGAGCCGATCGGAGTACTAGTTGTGTTATCAGAAGTTAGAAATGGTAACGGCTTGGCATTACTGGAAAAAACAAAAAGTGGTCATACGATTTTACGTGGACTATATATGCCTCCTGGTCCAGCCGGAGATCGAGCACTAATAAACACATTCGACAACTTTGTTAGGAAACTGACGAGAGATGAAGAAGATATAACTCCATTAGGAAACATAGTCCAAAATAACTTTAAAATTGAGCCTCTGGGTTCTAGATATGTGCCCAGAGGAAATTCCAATTAATCAAGTTGGTCAGGAAATTGAATCAAAATTATATTCAACGCTTGTATGAAGATTACGGTTTTTTTATTTAATCCGAAAATTGCGCATCAGAATGGTCTGATTCTGAAGACCAATTCTTTGTCATGAATTTTCATGAGTAGCACCTTTAGTGTGACAGTTTTTATGCCACATCCAAGTTATGACGGACTAGATGCAAATTGAAATTTCAAAAATGAGTTTTCTGAACAAATGTGCTACATAGTCTTTAACGAAAAATCAGTAAGATTGATTTGAAATTAATTTGAAGAGTTTGTTGAAAATTCCCTGATTTAGTTAAAAATTGTATTTATTTGTTGAAAGTTGAACTATTTTGTTGGAAGGTAATTTTTTTGGTCGAAATTTCAACTTTTTTGACGAAAATTCCTCTTTTTGGGTTGAAATTCAATATTTCATTGAAAAATTCCACTATTTAATTGGAAATTATATTTTTTGTGTAAAAATAAATATAATTTTATTTTTGATTAAAAATGATCTTTCTTCTTGTAAATTCATATTTGCGTGACAAAAATTCACATATTTTGTTGAAAAATCATTTTTCCGTTGAATTCAACTATTTTTTATGTAAAATTATATCTGTTTTGATTCAAATATTAATTAATAGCTTGTTTCTCGAGAATTAATTTTTTTGTTGAAAATTCACGTACTTGGTTGAATGTGAAACTCTTTTTTATCTTTTTTATTGAAAATTCAATTTTTTGCTAGAAAATTTATCTACTTTGTTCGAATTGATCTTTTTATCACAAACTTAACTCTTTTCTTGAAAATTAAATATAATAGTTGAAGTTTTATCATTTTAGTTAAAAATTTGCTTTTTCTGCATTAAAATTGAACCAGTTTGTTGGACAATTTTTTCTCTTTTAGAATATACATTGATTTGTTCAAACGGAAATTTTTGAATTATTATTGATCTTTTTTGGTTGATAATTCAACTATTTAGTTGAAAATGTATGTATTAGTATTGTGTATGTATAATGTATTTATGTATGTATTGATTAATTATTAATTTATAAATTCGCAACACAGAGGTATCGAACCTACTGGAAAAGTTTCCTCGTGATGGAACATGAAAAAAGTAATTTAAAAAAAAAAATGAAAGGGGCAAACTGCCCTTACATATTATCAAAGTTTTGCTGGAAATTGCCAAATTCAGGAAAAAAAATTTAAAATATATATTTTGCTGTTGACAGAATTTCTCATTTTCAATTTATTTATTGAAAATTATGTGAAAAAATGGAAAATTCCAATATTACGCCAAAAGACGCGACACACGTGAAAAATCTTAAATAAGACTTGTAGAATATTTTGTGTTATCCATAAAAAATACTAAGTAAACAAAAATCCTATTTTTAGCATAACAACGCGAGATAGAGGAGAATGTCTGGAGAGAGGATTGCAGTTTATTTATTCTAAGCTAATTCTGGAAATCAATATACATTCACAAATGTCTGTAAAAATCGAGCCCGTAGCGCGAGTGTCACGATGAAAATGCACTGTTAGAAATATCTGGTTGAATTTTTAACCACATGTGGTTGACATTTCAACAACATGTAATTGAAATTTCAGCAACGAGAAAAAAATTTTATCCGGCACAGTTAGTGAATTTTAAAGCAATTATAATTTTTCACAAATCTGGAATAAGAACCATGAAGATTCCTGGAAAATACTGTGCTTCGAAATTCACTAACCGTACCGAAAGAATTCTGATGAGGAATCAGTGAGTTATTTCGTACGTTTGTGTCGTGTGGTCCACGAGATTAACAAAGTGCATATAATATTTAGGAAAATAAGCAGCTTTCAAGAAGAAAAACAAAAGGTACGTTGGAATTATATTAACATAACGAGTTGCGCTCCCAATTAGACAAAGTTTTCAACACTCGTTTTTATAAACACTAGTAGTCTTGCGCGCGCCAGGGCGCGCGCCTACTAATTTTTTTATGAGAAAGAATAAACCAAATACTTATTTTCTCTATACTATTCATATTTGATTAATGTTGAAAAATATTTGTACAAAATAATGATTAGAAGGCACGAAACTCACAACAGGATGATGTAAGTAGCCTCCAATAAGGACCTCCTTTTCATTTTTGTTCTTTGTTAAAGCTAAAGGAGTAACAGGTTTCTCATCATTTATTTTTTGGTAAATTCTGCCATCGTTATCATCTTGAAAGAATTGTGAATATAATTATAATTCAATTTATTATAATTGGCTCTTAAATTTGTCTAACACTTAACTTATTTGTAAATTATACCGCCGTAATACATTCTTTATTTTATAAATTGAAAGAAATGATATTTCTAAAATAAATTGTGGATAATTCGTTATAACATGTACATGAGCATATAAATTTCAAATTGATAAATACTACGAATAATATTAATTTTCATGATTATATAAGTTTTACAAAGTTTAAACAAATAAATGATACATAGAATAATGGCAGTAACTACCAATCTTTCAGTTTTTAAGGAATATGATAACATATATAAATAAAACATATATAAATAAAATATCCATTAAAGTGAATAGAATTATTGACCTAATTTAAAAGAGTTCAGGTCAATTAACAAAATTCGGAAGAGATGATAAAATAATTCTGAATGAATTATCAATAATTCAGGATGAATTCAAATTAATTGCAAAACATATTTGAAAATCTCTACAAATCTATGAAAACCTACAAAATGCCTCACTTCTTGTGAATGAATTCCTTAAAGTACATTAAAATATTATAAAATCCCGTGAAATTGTATGAAACTTTATAATAATTTCTTGCATACTGGATTATGGAAATACCTTGAGAGCTTTTAAAATCCCATAAAATTATTGAAATCTTCGGAAAGTCATAAAATTCATTTAAATATTCTAAAACAAGTGAAACCTTGCAAGTCCTATGGAATAGTTTCACATATTCCGAAGTTTTAAAGAGAATCTGTAAACGCGCAGGAAAATTTGTTTATTTCTCCTAAAGACATTGAAATCCTCTAAAATTCCTTAAAAAATAAATAATATCTTGAAAGTGTATTAAAGTCTTTAAAAATACTTTATAATATTTCAAATCCTATCACGTTACCGAAATAAATGGAAAATTCCTTGGATTCTTTTGATATGCCCTAAAACTTGACATAGGTCCTATTAAATCGATCTATATTTTCGAAATTTTAGGAAACTCCTTGATACAACACCCCATGTACATTTTTTCAAATCTCTCGAGAAAGCTTTAGAATCTTTTTAAACACTCTAAAATATTCCAAAATCTTCTGAAACCAATTGAATATTCCTTAGAATCTTTTGAAATTCTCTTAAAGTTTTCAAATCCTTTAAAATCTTTGGAAATCAATTGAAACATTTTAAAGCTCTTGAAAATGCTTCAGACCTTTTAAAATACCATAAAATAATTCCAATCCTATGAGCAACATTAAATTACTGAAATAAAAAAAAAATTCCTATGGTCTTTCAAACTACCCTAAGATATTCAAAATCATTCAGAATATTTTGGAATTCCTTGAATTTTTGTAAGTTCTTCAAAATCCCATGCAATTTTTAAAAGCACCCTAAAATATTTCCAATCCTTTGACATTCTTTTAAATTATAGACATCCTTTGATTCTTTAAACATCACTTGAAACTTTTTTGAAATTCCTCAAAATTATTGAACCCTATTGGAAATACCTTGGAGTCTTTTCAAATTCCTTGAATATTTATTTTAAGATTAATTGAAAGTTGAAACTTTCTGAAGCTTTCGAAAATGCCTTGAAATCTTCCAAAATACTCCCAAATATTTCCAATTCTCTGAAATCAATTATCAATATTATAATTATATATTATAATCAATATATTTTTTATATAATCTATAGTCTATCATTTATAATCTTATAATTTCATATAATATTAAAAATATAATTCTTATATAATAACATATAAATAAATTATGAGAATATAATATTTATATAATCAATTATAATTATTAATCAGAAATGCCCAAAAATATTTCAAACCTTTTGAAACTTCGAAAATCACTTAAAACTTTTTAAAGCTCTCGAAAATGCTTTGGAATTTATTGAATTACTGTAGAATATTTGCAAATCCTCTGAAATCGATGAAAGTACTGAAATCAAATGAAAAATCACACCAATCTTTAAGAAACCTCCAAAAGTTTTCAAATCCTTTGAATCTTTTTGAAATCCTTCCAAAAGTTTTCACATCCTTTATATCTTTTTGAAATCCCTTCAAATTGTTCAAATCTTTTGAAAATATCTTGGATTCTTTTGAAATACCTTAAAATATTCATAATCTTGAAAAATTCCTCCAACAATCCTTTTGAATCAATCAAATGACTAAAATCAGTTGAAAATTCATTGGAAACTATTAAAATATCCTAAAATATTTCAAACGCTTTAAAATCTTTTGGCATTCATTGAAATTATTGACATCTCTTTCAAATGCTTTGGATTCTTTTCGAATGCCATAAAATATTCTCAGTCTCTTGAAATTCCTTCAAATTATTAAAATAAATAACAAATTCCTTGGAATTTACTGAAATTCTTCCAAATATTTCCCTACAATATATCAATTTGAAATCTTTTAGACTCAATTGAAATTTTTTAAATCCTCTGAAATACTATAAAATTAGTGAAATCAATTACGAACTCCTCAATATATATCAAATTCTTGAAAATCTTTTTAAATTTCTTGAAATTGTTCCAAGACCTTGAAAATTCCTTGAATTTAAGAAAAATACCTTATAGTCTTCAAATTTCTTTGAAATCCATTAAAATTATCAAAATCAATTCCTTGAAAATTCCTTGAAGTATCGGTGTTTTTTTGTAAAAGAAGTGCCCCTTAAGAGCATAAAATGCTCAATTTGAAAATCTTTTTATATTCTACAATTTTTGATCTGTAGATATACACAGATCTTCGACCTACTTCTATTCCAACCGAAAAAAATAATTATTCCAATGTGGCGCTATAAGGAAATGGAGATTTTAATCGTATAGGGAAAGTAGAACCAAAACTCACACGATTATAATAGAAAGTTTACAGAAAATCTTATACTATTTCAGAACGTTGTACATGATTTACAAAAGTTTCCTTATAATAGCGAGGGAATTCCTCCAGTGAATTCAATATGAATGACAACTTTTTCCACTTACTCACAATTCTTTCTTTTGGTGTAAAATTAGTTTTTTTTGTTGATAATAATTTTTTTTCAAATAAAAAGTCGAATCGATTTTTTATTGAAATTTTTCGATAGACATTTGATCTTTTTAGTAGAGAATTTATTTCTTTTCTTGAAAATTTAAATACTTCTGCGGAAATTAAAGTTGATTTCTCAAGAACTTATTTCTCTATCTGAAAATTTGACTAATATATTTTTTGTTGAAAATTTAGCTTTTTCAGTTAAAAATTTATCTATTTTGTTCAAAGTTTGTCTTTTTCTGAAGAGAATTAACCTTTTTAGTTAAAACTCATGTATTTTGTTTACTTACTTTGGTTAAAAAATAGTTCTTCTGATTGAAAATTAATTTTTTAAACTAAAAATTTAACTCAATTTCTTATCAAAATGCTTTTACATTCAAATTTAATCTTTTTGGTCAAAAATTCAGTTATTCAGTTGAAAATTCATTTTATTTGCTTAAAAACTTATTTCTCTAACTAAAAATTAAACTATTCTATACTTTGTGAAAAATGTATGTTTTTTAGTTGAAAATTCATCCATTCAGTTGAAGTTTTTTTTTTCTGGAAATGTTCAAACTTTTTGGTTGAAGAGGCAACTATT
Source organism: Andricus quercusramuli (assembly GCA_932178445.1). NCBI lineage: Eukaryota > Metazoa > Arthropoda > Insecta > Hymenoptera > Cynipidae > Andricus > Andricus quercusramuli. The sequence continues at coordinate 317,000 of CAKNXH010002209.1, read as the reverse complement.
GGGTTGGAAATTCCATTAAAAATGAGAAATGTTGATGGAAAATTCATGTATTTTCTTAAAAATTATTCTTTTTTGGCAGAAAATTAATCTTCTTGGTTGAAATTTTCATTTCTACAGTTGAAAATTCATTTTATTTGTTCACCAACTTATTTCTCTCTCTGAAAATTAAACTATTCTATTCTTTGTTTAAAATTTATTTTTTAGTTGAATTTTTTTTTTTTTTTTTTCATCGAAATTTCATCTTTTCGGTTGGAAATTTACGTAATTGAACTAGAAATTTTTGCTAGAAAATTGATCTTTTCAAGTTGAAAATTCACTTATTTTTTTAGAAAAATTTTCTCTTCTGTGAGAAATTTAATAATTATTCAGGCAGAAAATAAATATTTTTTCGTTATAAATTCGACCTTGTTTTTAAACATTAGTCTTCGGGGATATCCCGCCACTTAATGAGTATTATCTACTGAGAGGAAAGGATAGTCTTCATATTTGAATATTTGCTCAAATTCTACAATATAGACCAAACCTTAAAAATGTTAAAGTGTCTACGGGGGACTTGGACCTTACTGTTGTGTAATTTCTCTTCTAATGACAGTGAAAATCTCTTTAAAAATTCTGCAATCTATACTTTCTTTTAAGTGAATCATTAATATCACACAAAAGTAAACTTTATATCATTCGTTTGATGACAATTTACAATACTTCGCGTTATTTTATAATATACTGGTATTAAAGTAATACAACCCTTATATTAATTATTTCATATCAGAATTTCCACTTTCGGACTTGAGATTTTACATAACTCTTTTGTATTATTTATTGTTCTGTTTTGTATCAAATCCTAAAATAATTGTAAACTTTATCTAAATGCAGTAATGTCCTCCATTTACCTAACTAATTGGGTAAATTTTAATGAACAAATTTTCTCCGTGTGAATGTGTTCGAGCACGAAGCGCGAGGCTACCCATTATCGAGCGCGAAGCACGAGATCCAAAAGCCGCGCGCCCTAGGCGTTTAGGGCACCCAACAGAAAATAAATGTCATCGGCTGACTTGGCCAGCGCTGATAACAATGATGATTCGTCAGTTATAGTAGACACTATAAAAAATATCGTGTGAAAACCAGCATTTCGTGAAACGTAGAAGCTTGTGTAAACATTGAGTCTTATGCAATGTTGATACCTCACAAGGACAATCTTAAAGTTCTAAAACGAAGAGATAACGACTATATTCTAGATTATACAATCTGACGAAGCTGGAAAATAGTCATTAGATACATTGTGAATCCAATTTTTTCGTATTGCATTAAGCAGTGTTTCCTTAAATTAGAAAATATGAGGATTGTCTATACTCTGTTATTATCCTTGGTGGTAATCGTCAGTTTCATTGGTGAATATAATAATATAATATATCTATACTTCTAAGGAGCATTCGTTAAACTTTGCGCCAGGGGTATAACTAGACACGTCTACATTCTGACGTGTACAGTTAAGAGTATCCCATATGTGCAGGTGCACATATGGTACACTCCCAGATATGCATGCGCACATATGGTACACTCCCAGATGTGCACGCTGAAATCTAGATGCGCAGAGATACCCTAGCGGACCTTGTGAAGGAAACGGTTGCGCAACTGCGTGACCGTAAACTGACCACACAGTGACCGCCGTGTTCACTAGGCCCGCTAGGGTATATTTTCATACTTTTTCACATTTCTTCACAATTTTACGTAGAATTCAACACACTTTTTATCTTTGTAGGCATTTATACTTATTTCTTTGTATTCATTCGTATGCTTAAGAATCACCAGTTAGAAGTTGTGTATGGGAACCCGACGCTACGCACAATATCGCATGTGGAGTGGCCGCATACAGCTTTTAATTAATTATTTTCAGGGTTTCGTAGCCACAGGTCGAAACCCTTATAGTTGCGGTCGGGCGTTTATCCGTCTATCCGTCGTAATTTTCTACAAGGAGGAGGATTACTCTTTATTCTTTCTCTAGAAAAAAACTCGGTATACTTTCCCATATTTTGGTATGGATTTCACAGAAAAATTTTTTCAATAAAAAATAACCGTGAAAATGGTATTGATCCTGTAATATGACCTTCAATTCACAATTTTAATTTTAATTGTGCCCTTTCATAGAGAAAATCCTCAAAAATTGAAAAGTACGGTTTTGAAAGTGTTAAATATAAACAACATATACATATTTCGAAATAAACAAAAAAGGCTTCAACATTTTTGTGAGAAAATCAGGTTTTTTCGAAATGGCTTTTGTTGACGTAAAAATGAAGATGCACACACTCGAATATTGATGAGCATTTGAAAAAGTTGATCATTTGAACTTTAAAACTTTGGCTTTTCCCTGTTCTACACACGAAATTTGAAAATTTTTTCAAGTAGTGGGAAATCTGAACTCCCGCACTTTGACGTAATAATGATGAATAATCCTCCTGTCCTGCGATTTGCTAATTTTTGTCACGGAGCAGCAATCTACAAATTATAACAATTCCAATAATAATTGAAGAATAAATAATTTTTGTATACGAGGAAACATTTATTTGTGACATTTGTTTAAATAAATTGTTATTAACAATCCATATCATTTATGTTTTATCAATCTCCAAGTATATGTATGCCTTTAAAGACAATTGTGAAACGTATGCTGATTTCTCGTTATAGATATTATAAGAATTATTTACGTTCTTTAGGCGCAGATTAATAGCAAATTTTTGGGGTTCGTTGAAAAAATTCAACAATAAAAGTCCCTATATTATATCTTACAGATGGAAGTGATGATCAGTCACATAAAGGTCAATCACCAAGAGAGCCGCGTAGAAGAGGGGCTGATCGAACACCAGATCCAGGTTAGTATATCATCATTTTTTTTAAAGAAAAATAAATATCAGATCTGCTAAGTAAAATCTAGAGAAAATTAAAGGAAATTACTACAGAAAATTACTACAGAACTTTTTTTAAAATCATTTAAAATGTCATGTTGTCCATAGTTGTGCCAATAATGTTTTAAATTTTAAAAATCCTTCCTCTGATTATGTTATGAGGGAAGTTTTGGGGTCCCCAATTTTAAATTTCTGGGATTTTGTTGTTAAAAAATTTTATAATATAAAAATAATACATAATATTAAATAATATTATAAATATTATATCTTACAGATGAAGATCTTCAGACGCCAGTACTCCGTCGAATATCAGCACCGACTGAACAATTCCATGACTTTCCTTCAAGTTCTGGACCTCTACGTTAGTATATTTTAATTTTTTAAACTAACAAAAAATGTTTGGGACTCAAAAAAAAATCTAAATTTTATTTTGCAACTGCCAATAAATTGTTCCCATTAAACTGCGTTGATCCCTTGAGACCTTTGGAACAAGTTTCGAACTTTAAATTGAAACGCACATATTCTTTTAGGAAAATTGATTGCACAATTTTTCCTCTGGACAGAAATGTTCTAGCTTTCCCCGTATTCAAAATAAAGCAGAAGGAGCCGTTTATTAAAACGCATACGCATACAGTGCATGTCACAAAATTTTTCATAGGCGCTTATTCTGCGTACATTTAAAAGTCACTAGCAAATAATCTTCAAGAAAACAGTACATCTGTCGTGGCTCATCTTTGAACCCATGTTTGTTATTATGTCAACTCTATTAAATCTTGTTTTGTTTCGATGTGAAAAAATTGAACTTTATCTACTTGGAAAGTTGAAAAATCAAAATGACGGATCCAAGATGGCGGTTAAAGTTGTTACATTTTTACATATTTTTCTGAAATTCGGTATTGAGGGGCTTTTAGTGCTTCCGATTTCAAATTTGGCAGCGAGAGTTACACATTTTAAACGATGGATCCAATATAGCGGATATTTTTTTTTTTTTTTTTTTTTTTTTTAAATGTTGAAATTGAGTATTCTACAAAAATACTAGCTTAGAAGACGAAAATCTTGAAAATGTAGTTTCCGTAGGATCAATCGTGTTCGCAGAAAGTTCAAATGATATAAGGAACGGATTCATGAAGTTACGTGAAATGATAAAGCACAAGATGAACATTTCATGGAACTTCTTCAAGGGGGTTTTTCGGTTGTCTTCTTACACAGTATAAATATTCATGAGTAATTTGTTTTCAATCATTTTTTTTAGATTCAGAAATTAATTTATTGTCTGCTTAAAGTTATTGTTATGTATGCATGAGTGACAATCCTATACTTTCTACCATATCAATGGATAACACGATTTCAGAATAACGTAGTACTCTAAAAATACATAATGCAGGGTATCTAGATTCATAAAATGAATTTTATTCATCGAAATCGTGTACCTTGGTTAATGTTAACTGACCTTCGGATTACATTTGAGCTATCTTTAGTTCGGACCAATAGGAAATTTTTAGGATTTAAAAAAAAAAATTTCAATAAGAATCCCAATATTATATTTTACAGATTCAGATACACCACGACCAGGCCCTTTCGCACATGGGCAGGCGATACATACACCGTTATGTAAGTATATAATAATTTTCTGAACTAAGAAAAAATTGCTATCATTCCGAAAAAAAAAATCAAAATTCTTGGTCCTTGAAGCCTTTCGAAACAAGTATCGAATTTTAACTTAAAAATGCATATTCTTACCGGAAATAAATTCCGCATTTTTTCTCTGGATAAAATACTTTAGCTTTGTCCGTTTCTAATGTAAGCCCGAAAACAACAACAAAAATTTGTTCTATAAATTTTGCAAATGCCACAAAATTTACGAAACTTGTGGACATTTATTGGAATTTGTAAAAATCAATGATAATTCATGGCAAAACCGCTGATATTGCCTCCACCATGATTTTCTGTCTTACCTTCGCTTTTTTTTATTCGTAATTCGTAATGATTTACAGAATAAAAAATGGTTCGAATAAATGAAAATTGTTCAAAAAGTTGCAAAATATCCTAAACAAAAAATATGATTTTTATCATTGGTTTATTGTGTCATTAACTACAGAAAAAAGTTACATGTCAGACTTACTGGGTTACTGGGTTGCCAACCAAATGGCCGCGAAAGTCGCGATTCTAGATAATACAAATCGCCAGAAATTGCCAACCTTCAGGAAATCAAAATCGCCAGAAGTCGCAAGCCAATAAAGTAAATTCGGTAATAGATCGCAAAAACCCTGCTGAATCTGAAATAAATTGTTGTCTACATTAAAAAGATAAACATATTGAACATCTTAAATGTATTTAATATGCCAAGTTGAACATAAATCTCAATTAGCCTAGTTTAAATTAACATTTTCAAAACTCCTTTCCTTATTATTCAAATTCATGAACAAAATTGTATTTTAGAACATCAATATGTGGAAACGGAAGTTAAAGATCAATGTCTATGACTCTACAGAGTCTTAGAAATCAACAGGGAGATCTAACCCATCCTTCGAAAATGGGAGCCCGTACATATATGGGAGTATCTGAGTGTAGTCAGCAAGTTATTAAAACGCTTCGGAAAAAGAAAGCTTCTCACAATAAGGCCGCAGCCAACTCTTCCAAAATTCTAAATCACCCCCAATAAGCCCTAAGACATCAACTACATGCAAGCCTAACCTAACTCTGAAATTAAAAAAGGACGCTGCCTTAGCGAGCTAGTCAGCGCGCTCGTTACCCACAATGCCGACGGGAGCCGGAATCCCAAACAAACCAACCGTTAAACCGCGAAGGAACGCACGGGAAACTGGATGCCCGATCTTACGGGGCCTGGGTTGGTCCCTGAGGGTCCGAAAAGCGGTTCGCAATGCAATCGTTCGCCGAAATAGAAACCGAGAAAATGATACAAGAAGAGATATTCATATTCAGAATGTATTTCAGTGCAGGAAAAATTGCACAGAGCTCCGCAGACTTGCTAGAAGAGCCATCCTTCAAGGGAAGCCCAAAACTGTAGTTCATCTCCGGAACACAAAAGGCAGAACCAACCCGATCGGAACAGAGATTCACCGAGCCATCAGTCAATATCCTCACTGAGCCCGGATAGGACACAGAGACCAGCCTGTCGAACGTCACTTGCAGATCAACAGAAGTCCTGATAAGCCAACGCGAGACACAGTCAATCTCAACCATTTGAAAGAGCTCCTTCTAGTCATCATCGAAGTAGGCAAGTCTGAGAGATCTACTGCAACTCATCAGCACCCCGTGTATCAAATTGAAAGAAGAAACCAGGGCATACTTGTCAGCCCTGAGTCTGATCTTCCTGCATTTCCTAACCCTCCTGAGTCTCCCCTTATCCTTATTTCATTCTTCAGCAACTACCTGAAGTTTCGGAATCAATGGATTATTCTTCCAACTGAAATTTCTCAGCAGGAAACGATCAGAAAGGGGAGTAGAGCTCATACAGCCCAATAAAACTCTGAGCGCCTGGTACTGAACACGGTCAAGAATGCCTAAAGCTGAAACAGTCGCACAAGCAGAGAGGGGAGCACCCCAATCGAAACAGGCCCTTAACAAATTGCTATAGATGGAACTTAAAATTGCAGGATCAGCACCCCAGGAGACTCTACCAATGACCCGTAAAACGATAATGGCTATCAAAGCGTTCCCGGCGACATACTTAATGTGTGGTACCCAGGTCAAGTGCATGTCCAACAAAATCCCCAAGATCCTTTGAATTCTGGATCCAGACCCCGGGGAGAATCGAATTAAATGCGCCCTTGATACCGATCGCAAGGGCTAGGGTAGGGTCGCCCTCTCCCAATCTCAATCAATGAAAATACGTAACACTGAGTTTACGAACTGATCATAGACAGTCACAGGATTTATACCCTCTTCCAAAGCTAGGAACGAATCCGAGATTAGATCCTCTGCACCCTTCCGAAAAAGAGTTTGGAAGAAGAGCGCGATGTAGATGGAGTTGCATCCAGAACACCCACTACTCTATGCCCACCTGCTCTTTCACATTACCGGCAGAAATCTGTGCAGTAAACAATTTTTTTATCTTGACGCTCAAGGAAATTCGTTAGTGGGAAACTTACCCTGGGAATTCAAATACATTCAAACAAAAATGACATTTAGCCACAATGTGAGCAAGTACATGAACATAAGTATTCACCCAGTTACATGTTCGCCCCGGGTGGGAGGTCAAGTGCAACGGAATTTTTGGACCACTATAGTGCAAGAAAGTATCTCAAAATAGTTCTTAGTGAATAAGAAAAAACAATTTATTATTATATAAGCTCGTGTCGAGCGCCGAGCTTTGAGGACTACAAATGTTGTTAAATGATCCTGGTAAACATAATGCAGGGTGTCTAGATTCTGTAAATATATTTACTCCATCGAAATTTGGTACCTTGGTTATTTTGAACTGACTGGGATTACACGTGAGCTAACTTCAGTTTGGGCCACTAGCAAATTTTTGAGATTCGTTGAAAAATTTCTTGAATTAAAATCCCTATATTATATTTTACAGTTACACCTAAACCACCAGGAATATCAAGCTTGGAAAATTCAGCAGGGATGCCAGTAGAAAGTGGGCCAATGCGTAAGTATATAGTAATTTTTTGAAATAAGAAAAAATTGCTGTGACTTACAAAAACAAATCAAAATCGTTGGCCTTCGGAAACCTTTAAACAAATTTTTAATTTAAACTTAAAAATACATATACTTAAATAGGAAATTAATTTCGCATTTATTTTCTGGATAAAATGTTGTGGCTTTGTCCTTGTAAGCTTATGCAGAAAAAGAATTGCACAGACAAACAATGCGATGTAATCTGGTTGGAAGTGATAAGTTCTAAGCGTTCAGGCGATGCGCTAAGCGTTTAGGCAACGCGCAAAGCGTTCATATAATTGCAGGTTATCGAACTTCAAACACGAAATTCAATTTCTATTATCAAGAGGCGCTTTATTGTCTGAAACGGTGATAAAAATAGCTAATCCACAAACGCATGACAAACGATACTTTTGTTTGAAAGATTGCATGCTAAGTTCTTCGCAAAGCGCTTAAGTTGAGTGGAAGACAAAAGAATCGATATCCAGCGTTGCAATTTGGTACTGATCAACCAGTTTACGCCAAGCCTTCTGAAGCACCTTTCATAGAATTCTCCTTTTGGGCCAACGCTTCCATCCTACCTTTAACGCTAAGCGTTTAAAAAAGCATCCAGACAACAAAATTAACTTTCAGTGTTGCTGTTTGGCTCGAATTAGCCAGTTTGAGGCAAGTAGTTCGAAACACCTTATAAGATCTCGTTTGGTTTATTCTGCGTGGAAAGAGGGGGTGACGGGAGATCGTAGAGTCAATAGTCGTTCAGTTGTTGGACTGACTGGCTTTATTTTGTTGAACTACAATACACAGCACTACACTACTCCAAACGTACCGTTCAACTGCACGTCCGTTCTGGGCGAAGCACGAAGAGTAACTGAACTAAGTCGACTCTACTTGAGACGAGCCGAAACCAAACATCGTTCTTAGGCTCTCACTTCAACTTTAACGCTAAGCGTTTAAGAAATCATCCAGACAACAAAGTCAGCTCCCAGCGTTGCTGTTTAGCGGTATTGGTGGTATTTATTAATGATTACGAAAACAGCAACGCTGGGGGTTGATTTTGTGATCTACGTAAATACTTTCTTTATGCTTAGCGTCGAAGTTAAAGTCGGAGCGTTGGAACGCGATACGCATTCCTTATAAAGCGTTTTAGACTGCTTGACTTTAACTGGCGAATCAAAGCCAAAGAGCAACGCTGAGAGTTCATTATGTTGTTTGAGTTATTTTCCGAAACGCTTAGCGTTGAAGGTAGGATGGAAGAGTGGGCACGAAAGGAGAATTCTGTAAGAGGTACATTAGAGTTCTTGACATCAAATGGTTGATCAGTGCCCAAATGCCACGCTGGGTATCGACTCTTTTGTCTGGCTATTCAACTCAAGCGCTTTGCGACGAACTTGGGATACAATCTTTCAGACGTAAGTAGCGATTTTTCCAGTAGTAGCGATATTTGGCAGGAATAATACTCAAATTCTGATTGTGACTTTTATCAACAAATAAGCTCAATATTTTTATAAAATCAACTAACAATGTCCTTCTGATGACTTTTTGCTATGATACTTGAAAATTGTCAATAATTAATCATTATTTAAATATTTTTGGTAAACAACAAACTATCTTACAAAAGAGTGAAATTTGTTAAAAAGCACCTGAGCTGCGATTTTTCATAAACAATCGTTTAGGCAATGGTGAAACAGCAGATATTTGAATAATAATTCTTAATAAAACGTAATCATTGCCAATCTCGAAAATTTTTCTTTCTGACATTGATTGATTTGTCAAGAGAAACTTTGTCCAATTATCTGAGCGCCGCACTATGAGCGCGGATGTTGAACTTTGTTACAAAATCGTAAAATTTTTGACAGGAATTCTCAATTGAAGATAAATCTTTAGTGAATATAGGAAAAATATAGAAAAAGTGTTAAGAAAACGTCTTAAGATTGAAAATCTACATTGAGACTAGGAATTTTTCGAGAAAAAAATCGTTTTTCGAATACCACGGGCGTATAAAATCTAATATCACGGATTATAATTGTCGGGATAAAACCATTTTCACAAAGAATCATCAAACTGGGGTTTTTCGGTTCTCGGTTTATAATTTTTTTTAAAAGTTGAATGATTTGTCAACCCAACGATTTTCAGGAAAAATAAATACCCATAATACCCGGAAAATCCCTTCGTAGAAATTTCCAGTCAAATTGGTTTCATTTTTGAAATTCTGATCCGCCATATTGGATTCACTATTTCGAGTTCTCGTATTTTGACTCCAAGTATAAAATCAGCAACCCAAAAAACCTTGAATACTCCGAATAATGAAATTAGCTTCGATAAAAATAATGCATTCCTTCAAAGATTGAAATAGTATATACAATCGCATTTGTCTCAGGAGCCTTAAGTTCTATGTTAATTTACAGGCCGGATTTGGAATGAAAATGAAAAAATCTGTTCGAACGTAATTAGAGCATAAGATAATACCTACATGCCCACGGTATTCGATAAACGAAATTTTCTTACAAAAATTTCTAACTTCAACATAGCTTTTCGAAGTCATCAAATTTTGTGTACACTTTGCCTACATGTTTTCTACATTCGTTGAGAAATTATCTTCAATGAAAAAAAATTTAGCCTGTAGGTCATTCTTATCAAAACCTCACCGATTTTGAGATAAAATTGAACAAAACCGTCCATAGTGCGCCGTTCAGCCCCAGTTTACGGTACGATTGTGTACTTCAAAAAAATGTAATCTTCCGTTTCTTGTTCCAGAGTTGAGTTCACAATTCGAGAGATATCCTCATGAGGACTTGTTTCCTGGTTTCACTTCTGCTTCTTCATCTGGCAGGGGGCATTCTCCTGATAGGCAGCATCATGGAATGGAGCATCCTTCTGCCATGTGTTCTGCTGCTGACATATCTTGTGCTTCTGCGATGACTTCTGGTCCTGGTGGGTCTTCTGATCATGCCATTTATCCTGCTGCTGCCGAGTCATCTGTTCATGTCAGGTCCAATTCTCCTCCTGCCCGGTCCACGTCTTCTTCTGTCAATTCTCCTCATTCTAAAGTACTGGGAATTAAAATTAAAGAGCTTCACACTCGAAGATTTTTTCTTATCAACAATCCGAGCCGGGAATTTGAAATGAAAGTTTATACTTTTCTTCCCAATGCAGAAATTTACTTGAGAAAGTCAAATAATCATTTAAGCACCAAGGTAACTGGAGAACAAATCGTGTTTTCAGAAGTTAGTACTGGTAACGGCTTTGCATTAGTGGAAAAAACAAAATGTTCTCACACGATTTTACGTCCGCTCTATATGCCTCCTGGTCCAGCCGGAGTTCGAGCACTAGTAAACACGTTAGACAACTCTGTTAGGGCAATAAATTTAGATGAAGAAAATGTCATTCCATGTGGAAAGAATCGCCCAATCAAACAGTTTTTTAAACAAGAGCCTGCACCTCCTGCTCCTTCCCAGTCGTCTCTACATGTCAGGCCCATTTCCCCTGTCAAGGTACCTTTTTCTAAAGTACTTTCAATTAAAATTGAAGATCTTCCCAAATGGCGACTGTTTCCCATCCACAATCTGGGCAGGGAACTTGAATTGAAATTACATGATTTTCTTCCCGGTTCAGGAATTTATTTGAGAAATGAAAAGGGAATTATGGACGGCGAGCCGATCGGAGTACTAGTTGTGTTATCAGAAGTTAGAAATGGTAACGGCTTGGCATTAGTGGAAAAAACAAAAAGTGGTCGTACGATTTTACGTGGTCTATATATACCTCCTGGTCCAGCCGGAGTTCGAGCACTAATAAACACCTTCGACAACTTTGTTAGGAAACTGACGAGAGATGAAGAAGATGTCACTCCATTAGGAAACAGAGTACAAGATAACTTTAAAATTAAAACTGTGGGTGCTAGACATGTAGCCAGAGGAAATTCCGGTTGATCAATTTGGTCCGGAAATTGAATCAAAATTATATTCAACGCTTTTGTGAAGATTACGGCTTTTTTATTCAATCCGAAAATTGCGCATCGGAATGATCTGATTCTGGAGACCAATTGTTTGTCATGAATTTTTATGAGTAGCTCCTCTAGTGTGGAAGTTTTTATGCCACATCCAAGTGATGACGGACTAAATGCATATTGAAATTTCAAAAACGAGCTTTCTCAAAAAATGTTCTACATAGTCTTAAGCGGAAAAGCAGTAAGATTCGACCAACAGTTCAACGGCGTAAATCCACAGAAACATTTTTAGAAATGAAACTTATTCTCCAAATCTGAATATTTGTTTCTTATTATTTTGAAATTAGTTCAAAGAGTTAATTAAAAAATTTCTGATTTGGTTAAAAATTGAACCAATTTATTAAAACTTTAACTATTTTGTTATAAGGTAATTTTTTGGATCGCAATTTCAGCTGTTTTGGTGAAAATTCCTCTTTCTGGGTTGAAATTCAACATTTCGTTGAAAATTCCATTATTTAACGGGAAATTATATTTTTTGTGGAAAAATAATTACAATTTTATTTTTGGTTGAAAATTACCTTTTTTATTGTAAATTCATATTTGCGTGACAAGAATTCACATATTTTGTTGACAAATCATCTTTTTCAGTTGAATTCAACTATTTATTATATGAAATTAGATCTGTTTTTATTCAAATATTATTTAATAGATTGATTGTCGGAAATTAATTTTTTTGTTGAAAATACAACTACTTGGTTGAATGTGAAACTATTAGATTAAAAATTCGACTTTTTTGTAAAAAAATTTTGTTTGTTGAATTAACTGTTATGTTAAAAATTCATATTTTCGGGTAAACAAGTCATCCCTTTTGGTAGAGATTTTATCTTTCTTATTGAAAATTAAATTTTTTGTTCGAATTTCGTTTTTTTGTGTTGTTGAAAATCAATTTTTGAAATCGAAATTCAACTATTCCATTTTTGGTTAAAAATGTATCGTTTTATTTGAAAATTAGTATATTTTGGTAGAAAATTTATCTACTTTGCTTGAAGTGATCTTTTTGATCAAAAATTTAACCATTTTCTTGAAAATTAAATATAATGTATTATAGCGAATGAATCTTTTTGTAAATTTGAAGCTTGATAAATAAAAATATATATATATATATATATATATATTTTACGGTTTACTCTTTCTTTTCAGTTAAAAATTTTTTTTTTTTTTTTTGGTTTAAAATTGAACTAGTTTGTTGGAAACTTGTTTCTCTCTAAGAGTATACATTCATTTGTTGAACTGGAATTAAAATTGATCTTCTTTTGTTGAAAGTTCAACTATTTACTTGAAAATTTATGTATTAGTATTATGTATTAGTGTGTAGTAGTATGTATTAGTGTATTATGTATTAGCTCGTAATCATCACTCGTAATATTTTTGAAATTTTTCACGAAAAGAAGTGATAAACCGTTTTAGAATTTTCACAACGATTTCGTCAATTCTTTCTTGAAGTTCGCAGGTTATTCACGAAAATACATCAATATCCAATAAATTTGTCTCATATCCGATGCCTTACTACTAGTTCGTGACTTTTCTACGGATAAATTTTCTCCTTGTAGGTGTATAATATAATATTTTGTTATAGTTATAATCTGAACGATCAAACGAACTTTTCCAAGTAAAGATCGATCTCAATTAAACGATCGCCTCGTTCGTGATGATAAGGAGAAAAATCTTATTAATTTAATTTCATCTATTATGTCCTATGTTACATGCTTTACACAGTTTACAGTTGATTTCTGGAAAAAATTTCTTATACCTAGTTGGGTTAATTTAGCTTAGTTGGGTGGGAGGTTATCATTTCAAACGATGCGCTGGTATAATTTCGATCGAACATAACGTACATTCAACCTTGGAATACGTTTTTTCCCTTCTATTTATGGCTTGTTATTTTTTTTTCACTCAAAAATGTAGTAACAAATCATTACGAAGAAACAAGTATACGGGATCAATATGTATTTCAAAGATACAAATTAATAACAAAAAACGTATGTTTCGAAAATATTTTTCCCCGCAAGAAACAGATTACTTTTCTCTTGGATTGCTGAACACTTCCGTTTCTCCTCCCTCAACAGGGGTGATTTTTGGCCTATTTTAAAAAATGTCGAAGGTTTGAGACCTATTGGACCATCCCGCTGCGCTTTTTGAAACATTAATGTTCCTTAGTCCGCTCTTCAGTAATAACACGTTAGGCCATCTGCCTATAGTTTGAGCAGATGCTGCCGTATGAGGTTTTTCAATTGTCAACAACAAATTCGTAGTTTTTCTCCTAATACTCCTTGAAAGTGCAGATTCCTGTAGATTACTGTAAATTCGGTTATAAAGAATATTTTAAGGTTAGGATTATCTGGAAACTATCTTCACTGGATCAACCATATTGCTGATCTCATTAAGTTCAGGATGCCGTCAGCTCTGCTGTCCAAAAGTATAACCTAGTAAGTAACATTTCCGATAGAGGTCATTTTCTCGTGCATAAATGCTAGAAAATAGCCTTTACGACAAATATGACTTACTAGGTTATACTTTTGGACAGGAGAGCTGCACCTTCTTCATGCTTTCTGGTCAGAAAGATTAGAACCATGTTGACGTCCGCTTTGAAAGGGAAGAAACTCAAATTGTTGCAGTATATATACTATTGGTTTAGTGCTGAGCCATGTTGCCTCACTGCGCATGGTGCCAGCGATGAGAGCATTATTTCTAGCGTCTTCGTGTGCAGCCCTACTCTTTCGAAGCATTTCGAATACCATCCCTGCCACCAGTAAAAGCTGCGTTGCTCGTGGATGTGTCCTGGAATTAAAAGTTATCAATTCTTCTGAGGGTTTTATAACGACTGGTTCTTCTCTTAACAGTGACAGAAATAATGGGTACCACGGTTGTGCAGGTCATAGACATACAACTATGAATCCTTTCGCTTTGTCTGTTACAACTCTCTTTGAACTTTTAAGTACTGGCGCGAACGGCAGGAAGGTGTAAAAGAACCAATTATCCCAGCTTCTTGTAAATGCACCAGTGAGCTGTGTATTCGGGTGTTTGTTCCAGATACAATTTAACTCGCATTTGTGATTTTTCTTCGAGGCGGAAAGGTCTATTTCCGGCTCATCAAACTTTCTTACGATATTTTTAAATATATCTGGCCATAGTTCCCATCTGGTAACAATATTTTTTACTCTTGTTTCTCTATCGGCCACAATATTTTCCTCAGATGGAATATATGAATCCTACAGGAGGCCGTCTCACTGGGAACACCATTCCCAGATGTTTCAGTCAATGTCTTTCAGACCTTGTACGTGCGTACCGCCCATTTTGTTGACATAAGAAATTGATGTTGAACTATCCAGTGTTAATAAGACTTTGCAGTATTTGCATGAAAAGCGAAGCTTCCTGACGCAAAAAATGCTACTAACAGTTCTCAATGAATTATGTGAAGATAGACACCTCGTATATGCCTCGTATGTAGCTCGCTCGAGATAAAGGGAGTAGAGGGAGTACAGTCTGCTCAGTTTCAAGTAGCGCAGATTCTCTTATGCGACTCATACATCAACATGAAGACGTCAATGCTGCGGCGCTTCTATACCATGCCGCAGACAGAGCCAAAGAGGAGCGTGGCCTCCCATTTGATTCCAGCTACACTACTCATGGCCTATCATCACCAACAACTTTGTTGCACAAAAGTCGCGGACCAAGGGATTTCTTTTTGCTTGTCAAGGCGGCGTTATCGACACCTTATTCTGCCGCAAGTGCATAATCAATGTAATTGTAGGCGAAACCAACTGAAGAGCGTGCAATCAAGAGCCAGAAGTACTCGGACGTGTTCTTAGTGTATGCACCAAGTATGCACGCTCCGGGTACATAGAGAGACACAACGTGGCTCTCAAAGTATTGTATTACCATTTCTGGTACTTCCATTGTGTTGATCTGATGCCTGTCTTGTGTAAGATCTACCAGAATTTCTCATTCTCCACCACTCAAAGTATTAGTGCTACAATGCTTGATGTTAACATCCCGGATCTGAAGACAAAGATCATTTACGTGATTGAATTTTCGACACCAGCCAATGGCAATATCACTGCAAAGTGGGAAGAGAAACGGGCTGAATATCAAGCACCTCTTTTCGAGCTTAGCAGACTGTACCGAGGCTACAGAGTCCATCTCGGAGTTCTCATAATCGACTGCATTGGATGTATGAAAACATCATTTCTTAGCCAACTCAACCAGATTCCGGCTTGCTAGCGTCTTGCTCAGTCCATCGCGAACTGGATGCAAAATGCTGTACTTCTGTGATCACTCAATCTGTTTAGTCAACACTGTTCCTTATAGCATTCTACATTTGATTGGTAGCTCTAAAAAGGTATCCAGAGGCGAAAGCTTCACCCACAGCTGTCCCGTCTACAGCGTAAGGTCATTCTTTGCGAGAAACTGGACCCCGAGGATCAGTGTTGTAAGATGACCTCTCGTGTGAATTTTCCACTCTTGCTTACTTTTCAGCACAGAAGGAGCAGGAGTGGATAACGTACACTTTCCAGTTCCATCTGAATGACGGAAGAACCAGGATAAGAGTCCGAAAGACATGAATGATGATGATAAAAGTGTGAATAGTGTACTTAAGTATCCCTGTCCAATCACAGAATATTATTATTAACTGTTGATAAGTATACCTGTTTAATATAGACAAATCCGCAGCTTTGTGCTTACAATAATTTAATAATTGATTTTTGTATGTCTGTAGTAGTAGTAGTAGTAGCAGCAGTAGCGGTTTTTGGTAGTCTGTAGGCACACTTTTTTCAGGCCCAGAAAAAAGTCAAGTTCTTCAAGCAGTCTTCCTTAACCGAAAATGATGGTTCTACTCAACAAAAATGCGAATGAAAAATAAAAAATTAACATTTTTCGCCAAACGACACGAGAAACAAAAAAATGATAAGAAGTAAAATGGTTTATCATAGAAAGATTTTCAAATTGGTTCATACTACTTTTTGATGAGAACTTATATAAAAAAAGGTAAACAGGAGAATTCGCCATTTACCTTGAGAAATTGTTGTAATAATCTCATAGGGTGACTGAAATAAATAATAGTGAATAAATAAATAATAAATAATAATTAATGTAGTTGTATTATAGACCTCATGAAATTGGAATGTTGTAGTTTTTTGGCCTTTGGTCTTGCGAATTTATAAGTGGTGATGTAAATAAAGAAAGTCTTTATTTATTTAAATGTCAATGCATTTCGCCAGCGATATCGTGGCCTCATCAGGACTATAATAAGTATGGACAAAAAAAGATGACAAATATTTTTTGACGTTCGTAACACTAACAATTTGTACATTAAAAGGAATTATAAGTGTAACTTACCATAATGACATTCTTAGATTTTTTCAAAAAAATTAGTTGGTTGTTTTTGGAAAAAACATTGAATTTTTGTATAAACCCATGATAAATCGTTCGTCGAAATTTTTGTATAAACCCATGATAAATCGTTCGTCGAAAAAAACTTAGATGTTTCAGATAGAAACATATTTTTCCATGATTGAAGTTCTGTATATTAGTAATGGTAAGTTGTATTTTATAAACCCATGGATAGGTTTATTGTTCAGAAGCTTAGATAATTTGAACCTATATAATGATAAAATAAAAGCATAGTTTATTTTAGATCCAAGTAATATTTGAATAAATAGGAATATGAGTGAAAATACTTACAAAAAAGTACTCTTCTATCATTAAAAATCCATAATTTAAAATTTGTTGCCAAATTGAGTTCCCAAATTTAAATTTAATTTAGCAAGACTAGAGTATTGTTTTTCAAGAAAAGGCTGGTATATTAAATGAGAAATATTGTTAGGTGACATTTTTGAAAAGTTAAATAATTGAAATTTGTTTATATTTTTAAATTATTTAAAGGTTTCTTTGCAAACCACATGTCTGCGGTCTGCTCTAAACGAATTTAGGTTAGGAACTGAAGTAGATGAAAAGTTTCATGGTTTCCTTAAATTTCTAGAAAGTTTCAATAATGTCGTAGTATATTACACTTAGATTTTCAGTGTCGGATCTAAAATTAACAGTACCCTTATTTTTCACAATGTTAATCATTTCTAAAATATTTCTGTTATGAAAATTGCTTTCTAAATCTAGAATTTTTACATTTTCGGAGTTGTAATCAAATTTATGATTAAAATTAGTAGCATGTTTACACAAACCTGTGTTAGTTTTTTTATATTTTTCAGTAGTTCGATGTTCCGAGATTCTAGTCTTAAGGGCACGTTTAGTCTGCCCAATATAAGTCATCTGACAATCTTTACAATTGATTTTATAAATAAGATTAGTTTTTTCAAATTTAGGTATTGTGTCTTTAATAGCTGGTAAAAGGGTATCAAATAATTTATTAATTGTAAAGATAAGAGATATGTTTAACTTTTTACATATTCTTATCATTGGTATATAAAGGTCTTCTTGATAAGGCAATGTAATTAATTTCGAGTAGTCAATGATTTTTTCATTATTTTCTGTATTAGTTAAAGGGTTTTTTAGATTTTCAAGGTGTTGAAGTCTTTTTTTAATATGATTTATGATAGAGTGATGTGGATAATTGTTATTAATCAAGATTTCATAGATGATGCCAGTATTTTTAGCATGAAAATGAGGTTCTGAAAGTTTTATTGCTCTATCACAAAGAGAGAAAATAATTCCTTTCTTGTGATTAATATGATGATTTGAAAGATAATTTAAAGTTCTTCCGGAACACACTGCTTTTTGGTACCAATTTGTTTCAATATAACCTTTTTCAAAAATAATCTGTAGATCTAAAAAGTTAATTTTTTTATTGACCGGTTGTTCAAGTGTGAATTTTAAAGTTCGACCTTTTTTGTTAAATTCATTCAAAATTTTTTGTATTTGAGTTTTTGGTAAACATATTAGTGTATCATCTACATACCGAAAATAGAATAAGATTTTTAAATTTGGATTTTTAATAATTTTTTCCTCCATATCTTGCATGACCATTTCAGCTAACATTGTGGATATAGGTGATCCCATCGGTGTTGCAAATTTTTGTTTGTAAGTTTTATAATTATAATGAAAATAAGCATTACTAATACAAAATTGTATAGCCTCGTCAAATTGGTGAAAGTTAAGTTTGGTGTGATTTTTGATTTTATACCAGTTTTTTTCAATTAGTTTGAAAAAAACAAACTAATTTATTCATGATTGGGAAAGTATTCGAATTGTCTAAAATTTGACACAACACAATTTAAATTTCGATCCAAATGACGTAAAGTATGAAAAAATGTCTTAGAGAGCAATTGGTCCGCTGAATAGTGTAAGGGCATATAAAATTCACATGGCTGTTCCAGTTGGCCCCGTTTGTCTTTAAAATCGATTTCGAAAATTAAATTTTTGAAACACATGGCTTTGTAGACAATTTCATGGCGCATCTTTTATCCTGGTATGAAAAAGTTTTATCTTTTACTGTTTCTGAAAGAAAGTGAATAAACTGCATTCTGTGAAAAAAAAAATTTAATAAATATTTTGACTTTAACTCGCTCTAAATGACAAACTTCTAAATATTTTTACATGAAAATTAGAGGTGTTATGCTTCAAACTGTTTTAAAGATAATATGTTCGTTTAAACTTCTCTAGTTTGTTCTAAAAAAAAAGCTGTTAATGTTGTTGCCAAGCACAAAATAATATTACACAACTTTCAAACGCTGCGTTTATCGAAGGAGTTTTGAGTAAGCCCAAACTTCCAGCGGATAGAATGTTCATTAGGGTTTAACGAAGTCTTCTGAAAAGTATTATTTCAATAGAATGAATCGTTAAAAAATACGAGAATTCAAACATCGCGTCAAAGAGACATCGAGCGCATGAGAAGTGAGAATACTTCGGCGCCTCGATAACAACCGCGTCGTCCTGTCGTAGCCGGTAGGACATAATGTTTTCTTATTATTCTGGACAAGAAGAAATGCCAAAAAAATCACACAGTGATGTGTTTTATTGCTGAACGGTTTGAAGTGCATCTAATTTAGTCTTCGAATAATTTAAAAACTATGTATATATCTTATCACAGGTATCTTTGGACGAAACTAGACATACACACATGTGCTATGGTATCAGCCTAAACGTTTTATTATGTCTAATTTTCAACGGAAAATATACTCTGGTCTCAGTCTGTAACTTCTCTTACGTCTAATTTTCATCGAAAGTGAATTCTTCTTCTGATAAGTCTTCTTTGTCAGAAGCAGCTTTTTTAGTTTTCTTTGTGGTCTTTTTAGTTCCGATATTCGCAAAATAATTCTCATAAACGTTTTTTCTTCTTCGTTTGAATAGGGCATCAAAGTCTTAACATCTTTAACTTTTGCCGCTGCGATACCAATTTTAGGGAGACAAGTTCTTTGAAGCTCTTCCAATTTAATCTTAGAATCTAAGTGCAAATTTTTCACATTTTCATTACTTGATTAGTCGAGCTTCAGAGATTTTCGTGCCCTTTGGTTTTTGCACCTGACTTTCAAAAGCTTCATCGTAGTCATTCAAAATCTCGTTTGCATTGTCAATTACCAAAAAACCAGGATCACGAGCATTTTTCGTCATATCGTAATACTTGTTTACAGTTTCTACACGATCCATTTTCTTTAATTTCTCAGCATAAAGACCGAAGTTTCTATCGGATTTGGAGTACGAATGTCCTCGAATAGGAAAAACATGCCAAATTTCAATATTGAAATTAATCGACAGCAATAGTAAGTATGTCAGGACCGTGATATTTCTATTTTGACCACCTGCAGCGTCTGAAAACCGGATTATTTTCGAATGGCGAGACCCATCAAAGTTAGCTTTAATTGAGTAATTCAACGCTTAATACCTCTTTTTCCGACAACATTTTTTTCTTAAAAGTCTGCTATTCCTCTGCGTGTTTTTTGTGTTGAATTATTTCTGTGGACTATAAACCATTATTAATGGCACTTAATTCACAAAGATCGCACGTATCGCTTTGCGGTCTCTTAAATGTGAATGGCAAATTATGATTAAAGTACTTGAAATAAGCAGATTCTTTTAATTCGCAGATACTCCCCGTTACGCTTTCGTAGTATTCAGTGAATGAATAATACATCGTTTGTAAATCTAACTCTGGATTTTCAAAGCAATTTGAAGAGGTATCATCATGATGTGATTCTTGATAAGGTTCACTGTAACAATGATCCCTAATTAACTCTTTCAATTCAGCTGTTAGTTTTAAACATTCGCGAGCACGATTTCCCCTCTCGTCGTCTAAACTTTTTTCCCCTATAAGTTTCTTTTGGACAGTTCTCAGTCTTTTTTCTCCTATCTTTAAAACTTCACAGAGAAATGTTTTACAAACAGATATATCGTCCTGATCGATTGAACAGTAAAAATATTGCCATATTGCCAGCCTATGTTTTCGAACATTATCAGATTTTAGCGTGGAAGGATCTGCAAATTTCAAGAAAGTAGCTAACAAAATGTTCTGCTTATGATAATCTGCCAATTTCCAAAAATTGGAACGGAGCCTCTCTTGTTCTAGGATTCCAATTTTCTCAAAATATTTTTCGCGTTTAGATTTTTTTCTACCTACAGGAGGATCTGATGAACACGGTGCCATTTTAGTTTATCGACTTGATAAAATTTTCACTTTATAAAAAAATGATTTTTATCCGTTTCACTGAAATATTCTTTCAAAACATAAACAGTCAGGGCCTTTGGTGGCGAAGCATTGTTTATACTTAATGTGTGCTCTTCTGGTTTCCTTCGAAAGAATTCTAAAGAAATTCGCACGCGGAAAATTCGCAGAAAAAACAAGAGCGAGTAGAATCGGTAGAAACTCGGCGTAGTAGAATCGGCGTGCTCTCAAGCACTCGAGAAAGGCAAATTAAATGCTTATGATTTTCTAACCGTGAGATGAATTGATGTGAAAAATTTCAAAAAATTTAATTATATCCTTATAAAAATTTCTTTTGCTAAAAGTTTCGCTCATGAGAAATTGCCCAGGTAAACAAAGTGATCGGAAATTTTATCTCCTAACAGATACGACAGGACGGCTGAGGTCGAGGCGCCGAAGGATTCTCACCTCTCATGCGCTCGATCTCTCTTTGACGCGATATTTGAATTCTCGTATTTTTTTCACGATCCATTCTATTGAAATAATACTTTCCGGAAAACTTCATTAACATTAACATTAACAGCTTTATCGAGCATATCACCTTTAAAACAGTTTGCAGCATAACTCCTCTAACTTTCATGTGGAAATATTTAGAATTTTTAAGACAACAGGGGCCAACCGGAACGGTTATATGAATTTTATATGCCCTTACACCATTTTTGTTTTAACCAGACGGCGTGAGATAAAAAACAACAATATCGACCGGAAATAGTAGCTTTCAAAAAGTGTAACAAAATTTATTTGATCCATTTTTTATAGGACTTGTCATTTTGGGTTTATTGAGCCAATATAACACGCAAAATATGGCGAATAGTTTTTGGAGGAATTTTAGCGTTTAAAAATTCCTACAACACTACTTTGTACAATTTTTTGACATAATTCCTCATTGTTAATTTATTTATTAAAAATTATGTAAACAAATCGAAAATTCCAATATTACGCTAAAAGATGCGACGATTCTGGAAACCAATATACATTTACAAATGTTTGTCAAAAATCGAGTGCGTAGCGCGAATTTAACGATGAGAAGGTGTGTCTATGGAGCTTTGAGCAACTTAATCTTTAATGATACTTAATTACGAAGGAAAATCAAAATAAGAAGACGCATATAAATACTGGAATTTAAAAAAGGTATTTTTGGTAAAGTTTTATTCAAGCGTTCCAAGCGCAATGAATAAATATCAGAGCGCGAAACGCGAGGTCTAAATTTGTCCGAGCGCGAAGCGCTAGATCCAAAAGCCGCGCGCCCTAGGTGCTTGGGGCACCCAACAGAAAATATATATCATCGGCTGGCTTTTCCAGCGCTGATAACAATGATGATTCGTCAGTTATAGTAGACACTATAAAAAATATCGTGTGAAAACCAGCATTTCTTGAAACGTAAAACCTTGTGTAAACATAGAGTCTTATGCAATGTTGATACCTCACAAGGACAATCTTAAAGTTCTAAAACGAAGAGATAACGACTATATTCTAGATTATACAATCTGATGAAGCACGGAAATATTCATTAGTTGAATTGTGAATCACTATTTGCATTATTACATCAAGCAGCGTTTCCTTAAATAAGAAGGCATGAGGATTGTCTATATTCTGTTCTTATCCTGGGCAGCAATCCTCAGTTGCATTGGTGAATATATTAATATAATATATCTATAATTCTAAGGAGATTTGTTACGTTTTACGCCAGTGGTATAACTAGACACGTCTACATTCTGACGTGTACAGTTAGGATCGTCCCATATGTACACGTGCACATATGGTACACTCCCAGATGTGCACGTGCACAGATGGTACACACCCAGATGTGCACGCTGAAATATGGATGTGCAGAGATAACCAAGCGGACCTTGTGAAGAAAATGGTTGCGCAACTGCGTGACCGTAAACTGACCACACAGTGACCGCTATACTTTCCCACATTTTTTTATGGATTTCACTGAACAATTTTTTTACATAGAAGATAAACGT
Source organism: Andricus quercusramuli (assembly GCA_932178445.1). Lineage (NCBI taxonomy): Eukaryota > Metazoa > Arthropoda > Insecta > Hymenoptera > Cynipidae > Andricus > Andricus quercusramuli. The sequence goes on along the minus strand of CAKNXH010002209.1, from coordinate 293,852 downwards.
GAAAATGGCATTGATCCTGTAATATGACTTTTACTTAAGAAATTTGATAACTGAGTAAAAATTTCCCAAGTGGGCCTACGATTTTTGACATAGAAAGGAAAATGAAAACTAAGTATAGGAAAATAATCTATTGATTAGTAATCAGTCACATCATACAAATTTGTGTAAACAATGAATTTGTTTAGTTACAATATGCGAATTAACGTAAACTAATTATGAAAAGTTTATGAACATTTTAGGGGATGGTGATAAATGAATGCAATTAGCCCTTGGTATATACACTGTAGTTTTATAAAGAGGTAAACAAACTGGGTTTGGTTTACCAGGCAAACTTTCATATCTTTTTTCATAATTGAACAATTGTGCCTCTTCATAAAGAAAACCCTCAAAAATTGAAAAGTACAGTTTCGAAAGTGTTGAATATAAAAAACATATACATATTTTGAAATAACCAAAGACGCCTTTAACATTTTTGTGAGAAAATCAGTTGTTTTTTTTTAATGGCTTCTGTTTACGTAAAAATGAAGATGAATAGACTCGAATATTGAACAACATTTGAAAATGTTGAACATTTAAACATTAAAACTTCGGCTTTTCCCTGTACGCTATTGGAACCGCTCCGCAGTGGTCTGAGATAGGAATTCACTGTTCATAATCGTCCAAAGGATCGTAATTCTTAACCGATTTTAAAGTATTTTTTTTAGAAATGCTCACCACTAATTTTGTTAATGAAATGTCACATGCGATTTTTTAATTTTTTCCACAGAGCTACAATCTATGAATTATAGCAATCACATAAATTACGTTTCAATTAACTTCGTTAGTTAATTATCGAAAGAAATATTCCAATAATAATAATTGATGAATAAAGAATTTTTTTCAACGAGGAAACATTCATTTGTGAATGAATTCCCTGAAAAATTCAATGCTGAGCAATTCTAGAGGAAATACTTTGAAATCGGTTAAGAAATACGACCTGCGGACTATTATGAACATTAAATTCCTATTCATAAAAGTAAAAAAAAAAGTAAAAATACAACATAAAAGTTCAAACGGTTTCTGAATCTCAAGCGTTCAGACTTCCCATTACTTGGAAAAAAATTAAATTCCGTGTGTAGAACAGGGCAAAATCGGCATTCGTTTATTGAAAAATTATACAAATCAGCAGCAATAACAAATAGCATGATGTTGAGAATGTTATTGTTAATTGCCTTCATTTCTCACAATTCCTCAAAATTTCTATCAATTTTTCATAAATAGTTCATAAAAGAATAATTTGTTAATCAAACGATGAACAAATGTTCAATTGGTCATTTGTGAATAAACAAATGCATCATTCTCAAACAATTTTATAACGTGACTTAATACTAATGAGTAGATTATTTTCCCATACTTAGTTTTAATTATCCTTTCAGCGTCAAGAATCGTAGACTCATTCGGGAAATTTCTACTCAACAGTTCTGCTGTGCCCATGCGTAATAGCTTCGAGAAGAAACAATTTCAATTCTCTTTACAGTCCTTTCACTAAGTTACCACTTCTTCAGCAGCATGCGTACAGCGGAACTGTTATCAAAATTTACCCCTAAATTACCAAAAATGTTCATAAATTTCCGTCAAGCAACATAAATTACTATAAATTTCAATGAATTTCCAAAAATTTCATGAATTTTCATAAATTTTTATAAATTTTGAAAATGTATGGAAATGTGTGAAAATTTATATGCATTTATGGTAATTTACGAGAATTTATAGAAAGCCTAGATTCTCAAAATATATTTACATAATCAAAATTTGGAATCATCGGTTTTTTTTAAATTGACTGACTTTGGGATTACATTTGGCCTCCTTTTATTTTGGATTAATAGCCAATTTTTAGGGTTCATTAAAAAATTCTTCAATAAAAATCCCTATCGTATATCTTACAGATGGAAGTAATGATCAGTCACGTGGAGGTCAAACGCCAAGAGAGCAGCGTAGAAGACGGGATGATCGAACACCAGATCCAGGTTAGTATATCATAATTTTTTTGAAAGAACAATGAATATTAGATCTGTTAGGTGAAATCTACAGAAAATCAATAAATTTAACAGAACTTTCTTTTTAATAATTTAAAATATCATGTTGTCCATATTTGTGCCGATAATGTTGTAAATTTTATAAATCCTTTCTCTGCTTGTGTTCTGAGGGAAGTTTTGGAGACACTGGTTTAAAATTTCTGCAGTTTCGTTGTTAAAAAATTCTATAATAAAAATATAATACCTAATATTAAATAATATTATAATTATTATATCTCACAGATGAAGATCTTCAGACGCCAGTACTCCGTCGAATATCAGTACAGAGCGAACAATTCCACGACTTTCCTTCAAGTTCTGGACCTCTACGTTAGTATATTATAATTTTTTAAACTAGCAAAAAATGGTTGGGGTTCAAAAACAATCTAAATTTTATTTCCTAACTGCCAATCAATTGTTCTCATAAAACGGTGTTGATCCCTGGAGACCTTTGGAACATGTTTCGAATTTCAAATTGAAACGCACATATTCTTGTAGTAAAATTGATTGCATAATTTTTCCTCTGGACAGAAATGTTGTAGCTTTCCCCGTGTTCAAAATAAATCAGAAGGAGCCGTTTATTAAAACGCATTCGCATACAGCGCATGTCACAAAATTTTTCATAGGCGCTTATTCTGCATACATTCAAAAGTCACTAGCAAATAATTGTCAAGAAAACACTGCATCTGTCGTGGCTCATCTTTGAAGCCATGTTTGTTATTATGTCAACTCTATTAAATCTTGTTTTGTTTCGATGTGAAAAAATTGAACTTTATCTACTTGGAAAGTTGAAAAATCAAAATGACGGATCCAAGATGGCGGTTAAAGTTGTTACATTTTTACATATTTTTCTGAAATATTGAAAATGTTGTTTCCCTAGAGTCAATCGTGTTTACAGAAAGTTCAAAAGACATAAGGAACGGATTCATGAAACGTGAAATAATAAAGCGCAAGATGAACATTTCATGAAACTTCTTCATGACGGATTTTCGGTTGTCTTTTTACACAGTATGAATATTGATACAAAATTTTTTTTTAAATCATTTTTTTTAGATTCAGAAATTAATTTATTGTCTGCTTCAAGTTATTGTTATGTATGCATGAGCAACAATCCTATACTTTCCACCATATCAATGGATAATACGTTTTCAGAATAACATAATACTGTAAAAATACACAATGCATGGTGTCTAGATTCATAAAATGAATTTACTTCATCGAAATCGGGTACCTTGGTTAACGTTAACTGACCTTGGGATTGCAATTGAGCTATCTTCATTTTGGACAAACAGCAAATTTTTGGGATTCGTTAAACAAATTCTTTGAATAAGAATCAATGTATTACATTTTACAGATTCACGTACACCACGACCAGGTGGGTATCTGCAGGCGATGCATACACCAGTATGTAAGTATCTAATAATTTTTTTAACTAAGTAAAATTGATGTGATTTAGCAACAACAAAAGAATAAAATATAATTATATTTTTGTGGAAATTTATTGGAATTTGTAAAAATCTATGATAATTTATGGTGAAACCGCTGATTCGCTTTTTTTTATTTCATTGGTGAATAGAGACAATTTATAAAAATATGTATTTTTATGAGGACATGCAATTTCATGATGACATGTAATTTGTAATCATTTACAGGATAAAAAAATGGTTCAAATAAATGAGAATTGTTCGAAAAGTTGCAAAATATCCTAAACAAAAACTATGATTTTTATCATTCGTTTATTGTGTCATTAACTACAGAAAAAAAGTTAGATGTGAAACTTCCGTGCAGGAGGACTGGGGTTCGATCCTTGAGCCAGTACTGGGTTGCCAACCAAACGGCCGCGAAAGTCGCGATTCTAGATAATACAACTAAAGTTTCGGAATCAATGGATTATTCTTCCAACTGAAATTTCTCAGCAGGAAATGACCAGAAAGGTAAGACCTTCTCAGAGCAAGATGGGGCTCATTTGCCTATGTCAGGAGGACGGAGATGGTAGTAGAGCTCATACAGCTCAATAAAACTCTGAGCGCCTGGTACTGAACACAGTCAAGAATGTTCAAAACTGAAACACTCGCACAAGCGAAGACGGGATCACGCCAATCGAGACAGGTCCTAACCGAATTCCTATAGACTGTACTCAAATCCGCAGGATCAGCATCCCAGAAGACTCAAGCAATAACCCGCAAAACGCTAATGGGTCTCAAAGCATTCCCTGCGATATACTTAATGTATGGTACCCAGGTCAGGCGCATGTCCAACAAAATCCGCAAGTACATCAAGGTCGACTAACAGACAATCAAGTGACCACCAACCTGCAGGAAAATCTCATCTAGAACTACCCATTATCGAGCCATGGGATTAAAGCTTCAATAGAATCCTTAAGAAGAGCCAGAGCCATCATGATGATGATCACCAAGCTTAGGCAGATCATGATGAAACAAGATGGGTGACATGACTCCTCCATGAGGGCACCATCACCATACTCCCGGGACCTTGCTCAGGGAAAAATAATCTCCTCCTATTAATCAAGAAGGATATAAAATTAGTCATTCCTGCCGCCACTCCCGGATCCTTTAAATTCTGGATCAAGACCCCTGGGAAAACAGAATCAAATACGCCCTTGATACCGTTCGCAAGAGCCAGGGTAGGGTCGCCTTCTCCCAATCCCCTCATGATCTCAGTTGTAACTGTCGAGACACAATCCAGAGCATATCTGCCCCTCCTGAACCCATACTGGAATTTTGGGATCCATTCTGAACGATTCTCTCAAACAACTTGCACATGTTATACGTCAAGGAGATTGGACGAAACCCCTTACCAGCAGGCTTAGGGATGTGATTCCATCAAGACCAGGGGACGTAAGAGCCTTACAAGAGTTCAGAGCCGTCCTGAACTCTACCTCCAAGATCGGATGGCCCACAGGGTCACTCTCGTCAGTCCCTACGGACGAGAGAACCACAGCAGGAGCGATATGTGGGGACACAAGAGCTTCCTATAGTTCCCTGAGCTGAACCAATTTAGGATAAGTAACAACCCCAGTGTTCTTACAACTACAGCGAGATGCCAGCGACTGCGCAGTCCATCAGATTCGATTGAAAACACTCGAAGGAATGAGAGTCACAGAACTGACTAAAGGAGGACCACTTCTGATTGCGGAGGAATTTTTAACTTCATTGTCAACCTGCCTCGCCTCTAGAACACCCTCTCTGGACGGGTTAGATGGATACCTCTACAAGGCATTACGCCTTCTAGCCAACGCCGCATCACAGTCCTCATTCCACCAGAGCGGCTGGGTCTTACGTCTACCTCTGCGTGAACTGGATCGATAGGCCCCACAATCAATCAAAATACGAAACATTGAGATTACGAACTGATCATAGAGAGTCGCAGGATTTACACACTTTTCCAAAGCTAGGAACAAATCCGGGATGAGATCCTCTGTACCGTTCCGAAAAAGAGACCAATCAAGGTTCCTGACATAAAACGATTGGAAGAAGAGTACGATGTAGATAGAGTTACATCCAGACCACGCACAACAAGGAAATGATCCGAGGAGGAAGTATCCTCGCCGACTGAGAGCGAAGACAAGTGAACAAAAGCAGTCGAGATAAAGATCAAATACAAATTCGTACCAGACCTACCAGGCAAGGGAAGAAATGCCGGACAGGAGTGAGTCAAAGAAATCAACTCCCGATCTGAGACCGCAAGGCACAGCTCTCTACAGATGCAAGGGAGGTACAAATCAAGACTCCCACCGCATCAATTTCACTAAGCCAGTCGCCAATTGGCAAATTTTAAAGACTTTGTGTTGGGCTCCATCATCATTTACTTCATGAATCTACCAAGGATTTGCCCAAGAAAGAGTAGAATCAAAATAAACTCGAAACTGAATGAGCCTAATTGCCAGATCATAAAATTACTTTTACAAAAATCCAAATAAAAAAAAGTTGAATCTTCAACTAAATAGTCGAGTTTTTAACCAAAAAAGATCAATTATGAATTAATTATGAACAAATAATGGTTTTTCATGTTTGTCAATATATAGTTGCAAAGCATTTAGTATACAAGATCTCTCTTTCGTCGAAGTGTCTAGGTCTAGTCTTACCAAAAATTGTTGTGCTACGCTCACCTAATTTCAGCGAAACTAGCCGCTCTTTTCCAGCCCCACTTGGCTCACCGAAAATATTCGTTCTACGCTCACTGAATTTCGTTAGTGGGAGACTTACCCTGGGAACTTCAAAACAATTAAAGAAAAGTGACATTCAGCCACAATGTGAGAGTGCATGAACATAAGGTCGGAGTGCTCTGGAGTGCAGCAGTGCAGGATAACCGAATTCGTTATTAGTGCCACGATCGACCTCTTGTCACCCCGTCCCCTTTCCTTCACATCAACTGTGCCCACCGCCCGAATTAGACAGACTTTCTCACCCCGGGAGAGAAGTCGAGTGCAACTAAATTTTTGGAGCACCCCAGTGTAAGAACTATTTGGAAATAATTTTCAGTGTTTAAGAAAAAACAATTTATTATGATATGAGCTCGCGTTAAGTGCAGAGCTTTAGGGACTACAAATTTTGTTGAATGATCCCGATAAACATAATGCAGGGTGACTAGATTCTCAAAATATATTAACTGCAACGAAATTTGGCACCATGGTTATTACCAACTGACTTTGGGATTACATTTGAGCTAACTTTAGTTTGGAACGATAGCAAATTTTTGGGATTCTTCAAAAAAATTCTTGAATAAAAATCCCTATATTATATTTTTCAGTTATACCTACACCACCCCCACCACCAAATTACCAAAATTTTGAAAAGCTGCCACCACCACCAAATTACATGAATTTTAAAAAGCTACCACCACCAAACTACGAAATTTTTGAAAGGATGCCAATAGAAAAAGAGAAGACGCGTAAGTATATAAGAATTAATTTTGTGAAATAAGAAAAAATTGCAGTGATATAAAAAAGAAACCATCGAGTTTCGAATTTTGATTCACGTTAGAGAGACATATTCGTATAGGAAATTGATTTCGCATTTTTTCTCTCGATTAAATGCTGTATATTTTTTTTCAAAGTAAATCCGAAAAACGCTGTTTTCACAAAAAAGCTTATTTCTATAAATGTTAGAAATCCATAACAATTTACCAAATTTGTGGACATTTATTAGACTTTTAGAAAATCTATAGTGATTCGTGGCAATCCGGTGATCGCCTCCCCCAGTATTTTTGGTCTTACCTTCGCTTCTTTTATTTCATTGGTAAATTGAGAAAAATCCTAGAAATATATAATTTCATAATAACATGTAATTTGTAACAAATTCAATTAATCCGGCTTATACTATTGGTCAAGATAATTCCTCATAAGTCTCTATGAGGAATGTTACGGGAAAAGCATATGTATAATCCATGAATTATATTGAAAATTCAAAGCACGCAGTCTATCGGTTTCTCGCACGGTCCGCTCAGACTCGGTAGTTAAGCGTGTTCCACAAATAAAAAGGGTTCAAAACATTAGTCGCATAATAGATTTGTATTTAGAAACCAATAGAACTTGTAATTTATTCATCAGTAATGATTTAAACTGAAATTCTTTGACTAAAACCGAAATTCAATAGAATTCATGGCCCTGATATTAGGAATCTAGTCCCAGACGAAACCATCTATTCTTTTCGTGATTTCAACATGCCCTATGCAATGTGAAATTTAAACGCAGACCAGGCTCCCAACTGATTTCCGAAACCTGGGTCGTCCCAGCTGTGTGTTAACATCTCGTCTACTGTACCTCATGTCCTTGATTATTTAAATCGTAAACAATTGAACAATAACTGTAATGTGCACGGGTCTTTGTTAGACATGTTATTTACTGACAGTATTCTTCACACCTCTAATGTAGCAGTAGATTCATTATTAGCCATAGATAACTATCACCTTCCCCTCACACTTCATCTTAGAGGGGCCTACGCAGCTAGCGATTCAAACCACCTCACATTCAACTTCGTGCCCTTTTCCTTTAAGGAAGCAAACACTGCGGCAATCAGTCACTTTATTAATGAGGTGGACTGAGATTACCTCCTTGTTTGTCAGAAGCTTTCGGATACATATTAGAAGTACTTTCTTGCGAATACCATAAATGCTATTATATCTCATCCCAAATCCTTTTGGAATTACATACATGCTATTAAAAAGGATAATATCTTATATTGTTTTTTAATGTTTTTTAACAATGAACACACGAACACTAGTGAGGGTATAGCTGATCTTTTTTCCAAACATTTTGAATCTGTCTATCAAGAACCGATCTCTAGTGATGTCCATTTCAATCAAGCTTATTTTATAGACCTCTCTAATTTAAAAATCAGTAGGGATGAGATCTCGAGCAAGCTTTCCAAATTGGATCCGAAGAAAGGAGCCTGACCTAATTTAATTTCCTCCTCTCTTCTGAAGTCGTGTGGTTCCGCGTTTATTATGCCATTACACCTTATTTTCTACTTGCCAGTTCCAAGGGGTTACTTTTCTTAGAAGTGGAAGAAGGGTATAGTTGTTCCCACCTTCAAATCAGGTAACCGAAATATTTTAAAAACTACAGACGGCAACTATACTCAATTCCATGGCCAAAGTCTTTGAGAGTATTATTTTTGACGACCTTACCTTTGCTTCAAGTAACATCATTATAGAGGAGCAGCGCGGCTTTATGAGAAAGAAATCTACGGTAATCAATCTTTGTATCTACACGCATTACCTGATTATTCCAAAGCTTTTGCCACAGTCGACCACGGCATTCTAGTAGCCAAGCTCTGAGTTCGGAGTTCTTACTTCTAACTACCTCTCGTGGCTTTCTTTCTATTTAGATGGTAGATTCCAATCAGTACGTATTAGTGGAAAATTCTCTCAAGTGTTTCTCGCCTCGTCTGGTTTGCCATAAGGCTCGCATCTGGGATTTCTCTTGTTCCTTCCTCACATTAACGACATCAGTACATTTATGAAAATTCGTTTTTTTTTTTTGCTTTTCACTAATGATCTCCAATTGTACAAAGAAATAAACTCCCATCTTGATTGTATCGATCTACAGGACGACCTGTATCGATCGGATGCAAGATTGGTTCATTCTAAATAGGATGCAACTTAACACTAAAAAATGTGTAGTCATAACATTTTCTAGGAAATAACATTTTCCTAAGTGCAACTGTCTCTCTAGGGGGAAGGTTCTGGACAGGGTCACACGTGTGCGTGACATGGGGATACAAATTAATGAAACATTATCTTTCGATGATCAGGTTTCTGCCGCTATAAACAAGTCCCTTAGATCTCTGGGTTTCGTCCTTAAAAATGCTTCTCAACTTAGAAACTCACTTGTGCTAAAAGTTCTCCACTTCTCACTAGTGAGACTACTCATAGAATATGCCTTAGTCATCTGGTCTTCACAATATGCCGTCCATAAAATCAGACCTGAACGTATTCAGAACCGTTTCATTCGTATCGCGGATAGCCAGCTGGGCATGGCAATGAACAGACGCGACCACGACTATGACGGGATTGGAGCGCTACTCAATATTCCTATTGGGCCTAGCCGGTTAAGCATGTAAAATCTGCCCCCGCACGTATCAAGTTCAAATTTACGTCATAGTTTCATGCCCATGTGAAGTATAATTTCCCCCAATGATAACCTTAAAATTGCATTTTTGAGTGACTTATGGAGGGGGAAAGAAAAATCAAAAAAGTGTTTTTTCTCGAAAACCACTCAACCGATTTTGATGAACAAAATATATGTTACATACATCAATGAGAGTAACGCAAACAAAAAATATGAAAAAATTTTGATAAAAAATATGACCAAAAAAAATGATTGAATTTTTCAAAATATTTTTTTCATGTGATATTTTGGAGATACACCTACCATTTTTTCTCAAAAATATCTTCAGATTATCAGCTTTAACATATATTTTTGCTGAATTTTTCGTGGAGGTATAACATGGGTAAAAAAAATAAAAACCATGCATGCAGCGCTACGCTCATACGGCACCCTCCCACGCGGCTGCGGAATGCTATACCATCAAGCGGCTCAATCTATTTTTATGAAAAAAGTGTCATCAATATCAACGAGACCATTAAAAAAAAATTCTGTTGAAAAATACATCTCTTCATTTTCTCGCAGGAAAATCCTTACGTTATCTGCTTTAACATATATTTTTCCAATTTTTTTGTGGCGGTATATATCATGACTGAAAAAATCACACACGCAGCGCTGGCCAGTGCTACAAAGGACTGAAATCGAGAAAAAAGACAAAAATTACACAGAATTACAATTACTTGCAAAAATATATGTTAAAGCTGATAATCTGAAGATATTTTTGAGAAAAAATGGTAGGTGTATCTCCAAAATATCACATGAAAAAAATATTTTGAAAAATTCAAACATTTTTTTTGGTCATATTTTTTATCAAAATTTTTTCATATTTTTTGTTTGCGTTACTCTCATTGATGTATGTAACATATATTTTGTTCATCAAAATCGGTTAAGTGGTTTTCGAGAAAAAACACTTTTTTGATTTTTCTTTCCCCCTCCATAAGTCACTCAAAAATGCAATTTTAAGGTTATCATTGGGGGAAATTATACTTCACATGGGCATGAAACTATGACGTAAATTTGAACTTGATACGTGCGGGGGCAGATTTTACATGCTTAACCGGCTAGGCCCTTTGTTCTAAATTCTTGTTTTCTCATTTGAGATTCCTGTACAATATCTTTAACAATGCTATTGTCTGTCCTACTTCACATTCTGAAATTAAATTAAATGCACCCGCGAAATCTCTTTGATCAAAAACTCTGTTTCATGTACCTCATCAACTATGGAGCGAATTCTGCGTTATCTAGGATATGTCAAAAAGCGTACGCTGTTAATAATAAGTTTAAGAATCATTTTTATTTTATGGACTGAATAAATAAATAAATATTATTTTTGTTAAAGAATCTGTGGGAAATTCATATTTTTGGGTTGTGAATTCAAGTTTCTCTCTCAACTTGAAACTCTTGAAAACTCAACATATTGGATGAGGTGTTTTTCTTTATTGATTGAAGCATCCATCTTGGTTGAGAATTCAACGCTTTTCTTGAAAATATCAATTATTGCACGTTTTGGTGAGAATTCATTTCTTTCATCAATGATTGATCAGTTTGGTTAACAATTCAACTATTTTCTTGGAATATTTCCTTTTTTTGGTTAAAAATTAATTATGTTAACTAAGAATGTCATAATAAAATTTCACATTAATAACTGTTAAATTTTTTGTCAGTTTCTATTATTTAGACGAATGTGATATTCCTTATCACTGCTCTTCGAAAGAAGCTCAGTTCTTAATTATGTGTGTGAACTTGGCACATTCGCTCTTTCAAAATTTTCAAATTACCCAATCGGCATTGAGGAAAATCAACAACAATGTTTTCAAGACTTTTGTGACACAACTATTGTTTAGAGAAAGATTAATATGAATTTGTTAATTCAGGAAATATTTTCTTATACAGGAGTATAATTTTTTTAAATTTCAATATTCATCAGGAGGGTGAGAACAATGTATAAAAATGTTCAGGCTCAGTCTGGTTCAAATCAGACAGGGTTCTACACTTGAAATTGCAGAATATGTCCGGGGGGGGGGGGGGGGGGATAGTAGCTCAATGCGAAAGCGCCCGGTCGTCAATCGGAAGTTCTGAGGTTCGCTTACCAGCGGAGTGAAAGGAGACCTTTTTTCAAGAAAAAAAATTAATTAAAATAACTTATAAGACATATCTCCATCTATTCTGAAAATACGATAACAATTTCTGCTATTCTCTGATGATAATACAGATTAATTGGCAAATTTAACTTGTACCATCAAGCAATTCAAAGCGTGTATTTTCTGAAAAAAGTTTCTTCCCCCTAGTCTGAAAGTATGTTAAAATTTTCTGTTATTCCCTGATCATAATATAGATTCCTTGACTAATTGGGATATTCATCATTTTCTACTTCTCCTTGGAAACAATGACATATAAGAAAAAATATTAAGATAAAAGTTTGCACGTCTAAAATCATTCTATATCTTTCGTCGTTTACGAGCAAGATTCAAAAATTCTATTTTTAGGAAGAAAAAGATTCTATTAGCAGAAACTTTTCAAAAATATTTGAAGAATAAAAAGGGGGGTGTTTTCCAGAAGATAATCTTATTCTTGTTTTGTCTTTCAAGGCTTATCGTAAAGAATACGGTCAAATTTAAAAGTCAAATCCAGTTGACGAATCCTCGCGAGGAAATTGGAGTAAAGTTTCAAGCACTGGTGCTAGATTCTCCTGAAAATCGTTTTATTTTGGAAATCACCTATTGATTTGAGATTAGGAAGGAAGAAAAGAAAAAATGAATTCGAATTGCGAAACTGAAATTTACGAGCGTCTACGCTGTCTACGCCGACGCCAGGCGCAGAAGGCGCCAAACAGGGCGGTAAATTTGAGCGTGTTCAAAGTAAAAATTGTCTGAAAATAGAGCAAATTATGTTAAAACTTTGAAAAAGATTAAATTTTGTTCCTTCCTTAAAGAATTTAAAGAAGGTAATTTCTGTTCTACTGATCAAATAAAATTCTAAATTCTATTTTTGTGAGGATTGTAGCCCGATCGGCTTCTGAACCGGTTTCTGATCATGAAACCCAACCAGGGGCAGCCAGGCTGAGATCTGACCAGAAACCTTGTTGTAGTAGGGCAATTTCCGCACGGGATACGGGCTAAACCTTTTTTTTTAGGCCGAGAGAATTATTTTTTTTCTAAAGAAATAATTTTTAATTTGTTTCTTAGACGATTGAAGATAACGCAAAAGAATAAGAGACGGTTTTCATGAAAAGTTTTCTGACGTGCAAACTTCTCTCTTGACATTTTTCCGCATTTGTCTTTGTTTCCGAGAAAAAGCAGAAAATTCGATTGTAAGAAAAAAAACTTCACATGGCCACAAACAATTGTCTAACTTGAAAAATTTAATCTTTTGGTTCTTGTTCCAGAGTTGAGGTCACCATTCAAGAGATATCCTGATGGTGACTTATTTCCTGGTTCTACTGCTGGTTCTTCCTCCGGCAGGGAGCATTCTCCTGACATGGCTTCTAATCATAACATGGCTCATTCTCTTGACATGTCTCCTGCTCCTGCCATATCTCCTGCTCCTGCCATGTCTTCTCGTCCTGGCAGGTCTTCTGTTCATTCAATATATTCTACTGCTGCCGAACGTCTGCTCACGACTCCTTGTGCCAGGTCCACGTCTTCTTCTGCCAAGCCCCCTTATTCTACAGTACTTGGAATTAAAATTCAAGAGCTTCACACACAGCGATTTTTCCCCATTCAAAATCCGAGCCGGGAGCTTGAAATGAAAGTATATACTTTTCTTCCCAACTCGGGAATTTATTTGAGAAATCGACATGGTCATATCAACGTCGAGGTAACCGGAGCACAAATTGTGTTTTCAGAAATTAGTAATGGTAACGGCGTAGCATTAGTGGAAAAAAACAACAGTGGTCATACGATCTTACGTGGACTATATATACCTCCTCGTCCAGCCGGAGTTCGGGCACTAATAAATACATTAGACAACTCTGTTAGGATAATGACATTAGATGAAGAAAGAGACGTTCCTTGTGGAAGTAGTCAGCCAATCAACCGGGTTTTTAAACAAGAGTATGCACCTTCTGCTCCTGCTGAGCCGCCTCTACATGTCAGGCCCATTTCTCCTGGCAAGGCTCCTTATTCTGAAGTACTTTCAATTAAAATTGAAGATCTTCCCCAGTGGCGATTCTTCCCCATCCACAATCAGAGCCGGGTACTTGAAATGAAATTATATACTTTTCTTCCCAATTCAGGAATTTATTTGAGAAATCGATATAACCATATCAACGCCGAGGTAACCGGAGTACAAATTGTGTTATCAGAAGTTAGTAATGGTAACGGCTTGGCATTAGTGGAGAAACCAAAAAGTCGTCATACGATTTTACGTGGACTATATATGGCTCCTGGTCCAGTCGGATATCGGGCACTGATAAACACATTCGACAACTTTGTTAGGAAACTGACGAGAGATGAAGAAGATATCACTCCATTAGGAACCAAAAACAAAATCAAAGAGAACTTTAAAATGGAGCGTGTGGATGTAACACGTGCGCCCAGAAGAAATTCCGGTTGATCGATTTGACCCAGAAATTGAATCAAAATCATATGCAACGCTTTTATTAAGATTACGGATTTTGTATTTGATCCGAAAGTTGCGCGCTAGAATGATCTGATTCTAAAGATCAATTGTTTGCCATGAATTTTTGTGAGTAAATCAACTTATACAGTTTGAAAAAATTAAAATTAATCTCCAGACTTGAAAAAAGCATGCGAACAATTGTTTCTTAAATATTTAAATAAATTTCCTCCCTACTTTGTCACCTCCTCATCATTTATGATTGAGAAAGTTTTAGAATTTTTCAAAATTCGGCATCACAGTTTTTCAACGGATCTCCAAGTTTTCAGACTACCTGAAGTTGAAAATCAAGTTTTGACGATGGCGTCTATCAGTTTTTCAGTCCGTCCATGCGTCCGTGAACATGATAACTCTCCAATAAATGAATGGAACAAATCAAGCGTTGATACTCTTTCTTAGGTCCGAAATGAATGAACGAATTCGTTAACCAGACTCGTTTTTTTTTCTTTTGATTTTTCGCATCGAAAATGATAGTCCAAAATTCTAATTTCAAGTCAAACGTCGACTTAGATGTAAAAAGGTTTGAGAGTAGAATTGTAGCTTTGAAAACGACCTATAATTTTTACCTGAACGAATTTTTTATAAGACTTGATATTTTAGTTTCATTTATCGAAAGTACTGTGCAGAAAATCGAAAATTTAAATTTCGAACCGAACGGCGCGAGAAACGGAAAAAAATTCAGAACGGAGATGCAGCTTTAAAAAATTCCTAGAACATTTAGTTGAACCAGCTTTGGATATGACTTGGCATTTTGATTTCATTTTTCAAAAATATTATGGAACAAAAATAAAAAATTCAAATTTTGATCCAAACGACGCGAAATATGGGGAAATGTTTTTGGAGGAATTTCAGCGTTTAAAAATTCCTATAGAACTCCTAGGTTCTAATTTATTTTTTGAAATTGATATGCAAAAAACGAAAATTTCCATATAATACCAAAAGACAAGAGACACGTAAAAAGTCTCAAAGAAGACTTTTAGGATTTTTTGTTTCATTATTGTAAGGTTTTTCGGAATTGACTGATATAATTTATTAAGTACATTGTTTCATTTTAATTTCACTTACTTAACATACACTTCTCTCGCTCGCGAACATTTTTGATCCATCAAGCCGGATAAAGTGAATCGTACTTTGTGGCTAGTTCGCGAGTGCAATTAACATGTGTGCATCGTAATGCAATGACAGCAAGACAGTTTTTTACTCAGTGGAACCTCCCGGTATTATTTGGAGAGACAAAAGAGAATTGTTGTCAATTTCTTAGTGAAGTTCAAGGTGCGCAGGAATAACAAGCTCTGTCCAAAATCATGCCTGCAGCGAGGAAATTTAAAGGGAATAATGTATATAAAATTCTAATCCTTTTTTTTTTTGGTTTCGGCAGTTTGTTCTCAACAATTGTGTAACGCTTCGAGTCAGTGTACGTAATTTCTCGACACGCGTGTACCACGCGGAGGAATTCAATGTTTTCAAGAAGAGGTACATATAGTCAAGGTTTTCTTCGGAATGTAGTAACTTCAAACCCTGATAATTTTTCAAAGTTTAACACTTTCCAATAATCTAGTAACTTTGTAAATGAATTAACTTCAAAATCTAGTTATTTTTAAGCATCTAGTAATCTACTCACATGCAGCAGTTTTCGAAAACGTGGAAACACTGAAAAATGTAGCGATTTTTTCTATTCAGTCATTTTGTAAGTCCGGGGAATCTTTGAAATATAATTTTTTTTTAATTTCTATTTTAGCATCTTCAATCTGCAGTATTTTATTCGTTCTTCCAACGCTGTACAAAAGTGCTCTCTAAATTTCTTCGAGTGTATTATCACTAAAAAATGAGTGAAAATTTCGCAAAACATGCCCGAGTGGAAATTTTTCTTCTAAATGACTAAACTTCTACTGGTTTTATAGGATTTTTCACGCTTAAAAGTTAGTGAAATCCACTCATCTTTGAGAGAGAAATGTTGCTCTGAAATGAGAAGATTTTCACTCATTTAGAGTGACATTTTCACTAGAGCTAGATTTGCAGGATTTTCACTCGTATTGTGTGAATCTTTTACTCGAAAAAATTTAGAGGGTACCTGTTCTTTTCACTGCCGTCATTGTTTTGAAGAAATTTTTTCTACCAGCGTATAAAAATCGTGTGCATTGCGCAGTACCGAAGAATAAGACGTTCGGAAGATTATTCATTCGATTTTCTCCTTTTGAGTCATCGCAATCAGATTTTGCAAAAGGGACAAAATATCTCAAGTGTGCCACTTCTAAATCCATATTTCTATTTTTAATCAATTTATACAGTTTTCAATTAGTTTTTATATCAAAATAACTGCCCCAAAATATTTTTGCAAAAAATGTATTTTCCCAAAAGTTATTAACTATCAAAGTTGTTGATCATTTTTTTTTCAAAAATTAATTACTCGCAAACGGTTCATCGTTCATCGTTTCGTTTTAAACAATTTAAAATTAATTAAACTTCTCCGCCTGTGAAAGAATTCTCCCACGTTCCAATCGATTCTTCATCAAATGATAAAAAAAGGATAGTTTCACGTGTAAGTAATCGTAACTGCTTTTTTTTTGTTTTGAAAATATTTTGCACAATATTTTGATGTTTTCGGCTTCAGGCTGATAGGAATGAAACGAACGTATTTGTTTGATCACCTTCGCCTTTGAGAATCGCGATTGTAGAAATTTTTCACGATTTTCATGTTCCTCGTTGGTACAAAGGTGAAAATGAATGTTTTTAAAAAATTGCTTCGCCCACTCAAATAATTGCTTCAGAGAAGTTATTAATAAATTCGTGTCCTTTTGCAAAATTGTATAATAGGCGTGTATCTTGACAGTAACCCCTATTCCGTCACAACACCTTTGCCGTGAGAAGTAGCAAAAAAGTGCCACTCTGCATCAATTCCGAAATCTTTTTTTGTGATTCATCAAATTTGAAAAATTATATTTGTTTCTATACTGCGACGCTGCCCCATCCGAAAAATAGAAAAAATTATCCACTTTGTTATGACCGAATTTTTTTTCAAATGAGAAATTAATTTTCCGTTACACAAATTTACAGCAACTGAATTGTGCTGCAGATCGTCCGAAAAATTGCAAAATTTTCGTGATGCAAAACATCGTTTTTTCTATAGTAAACAACATGAACGTGAAGCTTTACTTGATCTTTACACCAATGTTGTGACAGAATTTCATTTTCAATTTGATATGTATAATTTTCTGGAAAATCTTCAGTAGCAATGAATTCACCATCGCCTATGGTATCTTTCAGTTTCGCCAAATACTCTGCCTGGCTTTTTGCAATAAAATCATGTTTCAAAAGTATCAAGAAATCTTCTGTGAGTTTTTCCAAAAAGACTTTTCTTGATTCTGTGACCACTGAAAATTGACATCTGGAAAAAAACGGCTTCCCATGTACACATTGTCAGCAAGTATAATTTTTTCTGAGGTCATGAAGTGACTCATATTCACCCATCAGTCGATGTCCACGGATGAAATGCAATTTTCTTGATGCCCTGATAGATCAAAATGGGTTTCATTTCCCGTATAATAAGATTTGTGCCAGGACATTTTTTTCACTCCAGAAGGTAACATTCCGATTTTGGATTTTCACAAACCATTTTTTCAAGCCAGTCGTGATATGTTGCCGGGTAGTCCATTTCGCTCGAGCTGCTAGACGACGAGAAACGCCGAACACTTTAGCAGGTTTACGCACGCTTCACTCATCTGGAATTGTTGTTAACAGAAAAATTCCTCCAAACTTCGATGGTTCTTTTGAAATTGCTCCTTTCAATTCTTTTACAAATTTTTCACTTTGATCCTTATTTGCAGGAATTCCACATCTCAATTTCAACTGAATTTTGTCGGTCATTTGTATCAGATTTTTTCTTTCATCGTCCGAAATATCTAGTTTTAATCTCTTATTCGATGATCCAGTGATTGCTTGCACTATACCAATAATTTTTTCTTTTTCAATTTCATGTTGAGGAACAAAAGAGCTGTCTTGCGAAATATCATCTTCTTCGTCAGTTGATTCGGAGCCACTTGTTTTTTCAACTTCTACGAGCACCGGATCGCTCGTGTTGTACATTCTTGATATAGATGACGCTCAAATGTATTTTTCAAGGAATGGAGTAAATTTCGAATCAAATTTTGCAGAAATGAAAGAGAGATTTGTCCGCAATCGTTTTTGTTTTAGTTATTGGAAGGGGTTACAGCACGAATTGGGCAATGGCATTTTTTCACGTTTAAAAATTCTTTAAATCACTTTTAATAACGTACGACCACTGTTCATCATAACAATGCTCACACGAAACTGCACAGAAACTAAAGAAAATATGAGAAAATGCATGCACAAGCACGTTTCACTATAGGAAACGTAGACTTAGGATTCCGCGAAAAATTTTCGAAAGAGATTTAGAATCTATTTGAACGTGGAAGAATTCTTTCACAGGCGGATGAATTTAATTAATTCTCAAATGTTTAAAACAAACGATTATTTGAACAATAAACAAATTTTTTGAGGGACTTATTTTTATATAAAAACAAATTGAAAACTTTATAAATTGATTCAAAATAGAACGATCGATTTAAAAGTGGCACACTTGAGATATTTTGACCCAAAAGTGTAATTCTTCAGATCAACCCTTCTAAAATATTTAGTTCATCGTTTATTTTTTTGACATAATGTCGTGGTTTGTTGACGAGCAATTTCGCATCGTCCTGTGCAAAAGCTATCCGGAAAATAAGCTTGATGATTCTTGTATGATTCAAAATCGTTGGATATCATGGAATCTGTGTACTTGGCCGCATCGTCAGATTTTCAATCTTAAATCAACGGATAGGCTTCAAATTTGCGATAAGTATCTCCTAATTTCCTGGACCACAAATAACCTGATCTCCATTTGGCCTTATGCTTGAATTGTGCTCACTGTGTGAATGTTATATTTATTGAAATTGAATATCTCGAATTTTATTTACCGTGCGAATCTCATAGTTATTTAAAACGATTCTCGAAAAATATATTGCGGTGCGAATTTAATATTGTTTCGCAACACCAACATCTAAAGTTGCACTTTATGTGCTCCTTAATAATGTGTCAAGTGGCTCTTTGAAGCAAAGTGACGTCACTGTATATGAAGTATTCACAATATACACGGTGACGTCACAGGTGTGTGTAAAGTAGGTACTTTATGCAAGGGTGACAATTTTACACATTCTTCGCGAATTGCAGAGTTTAATCACAACGAGAGTTAAGCAAGTAATTTACCTGAGGTAAATTACATGGCTTATTACACTAATTCACTATATATTTTACTTACATAGTTGATTTATGTCATGTAAACTGAATGCAACTTAACCTATAACTTTTTAATACATTTCGGAGCAGGCGTTCAGTGCTTCCAACGAGCGCCGTTTATAGATTAGGTTAGGTGTGACAGGGTAAATTTTGACTTACCTGTCACTTAAATTTTGAACTCCCGATTTAGTGGTTTAAAAATAGATTAAAAAATAAATAAATTCACCGACCAAGAGCGAAAGTCACCTCACCGGCCAGAAGCGTTCATCAAAAACCGTAGTTCTTAATCATTCACCTTGAAAAATTTGTATGCTTCCATGTAAATTAACCTCAACCTGTCAAATCGAGTTCTACAGCAACAACACCATGGTAGTCAGCGAGGGATCGTCAAATCAGAGGTCACCAGTACTTACTAACGCACCCTGGATAAAGTACCTATCACTAACCATATTCCAAACGTATATTTAGTTATTTCACCTCACGCGATTTTGAATTTTCCCGCCAAACCATGGTTCGAAACTTTCCAAGATTCGTGAAACCTTCTTGTGTTAAAGTTTCATGAATCTTGGGATCTAGTTTTAGAGTAAGAATTGTTTGTGAGATTTGTACGTTATTTGTATTCGATTACAGGAAGTAGTCCATGGTTTTAGCTAGTGACCATTTAGTCCACAGTCCCTCTACTAGGTGCGCTGTAGTTAGAAACTCGGGAAACTTCGATTCCGGCGTAGGTTTTAAGATTTATAATAGAAATCGCGGGTATAGTTACACTGATCATGTTTATACTAATGTTTCGCGAATATTGGTACGAAAATCAGTTACAGTTTTAGTCAACGATAAATTTTTAGTTCATTTTTCTACCATTTGTTGCGCCGTGACTTAAGGTTTGTGATCACGCCTTCATACGATCACCTTTCGAGTTCATGGTCTTGATGCGTCGCATGAAATCTGTCACTTTCGTTCTTGGCGTGCTAGCGGCACCAAGTTCCTAGATTTTACCTTGGGTTTCAAAATTTGGATTCGGAAATCGGATATTTTACTGCTGAATTTGGATTGATTTTGAATTTTATTTGGACTGATTGAGACCTTTAAGGAAATGTCCGGAACAACGCCGAAGTTAAGTACTTTTCATATTCAGCGAACGACACAGTGATCCAAATCATTGCCTGGCTTGACCCTTTTTAAGAGTGCCTTTTTTTGTGTCTTCCGAGATTCCCCCCTTCGTTATTACGTTCATTCGTTTTCGCGCACGGAGTCGAGTCAGTGCGTGGTACTAATCACCGTGATTTTTCACAGTTATGTTAGGATGACTTATTCAATTACGGAGTAAGTCGTAGTATTCAGTTCTCGGATAGTAGTTGGTTTCATTTGTATTTTAAAATTGATTTAATTTCAAAAATGATGAGTGTGAAAATTATAACTTCCTTAAATTCCCTACTTTCGTTGCCGTTGTGATTTTCAAGGACCAGCCCTGAGATTCCTTGCTCCTCTAGCTTTCTTTTTTTAGGCTTTCAGTTTATTTCTTTCTATTGTCATTCCACTCCAAATCTTTTATTTTCGGGAATTTTTGCCAGGTCACCAAATTCTTATCTTCGCTGCAGGGGTCTGGCTGGCGCCCGCTATTTTAAACCACATTCGCATACCCACTTATATACGTATATACATGCGTATACTCTACCGAAGTAAAAACCGTCATTTCGACAGGTGGGCTATAAACCATCGCTCGCATTGGTGAACCATTTTTTCTTGTAATTCTAGTCACTGATTCGGCTATTTTGAGCTAATATTAGTTAGCATTAACCAATTGGGCATTTTAACATTACTTCACGCTCGGTCGGTATAGTGCACCAAACGCTCGTTTGGAGCAGTAGTTTAGGGAGCATAAAGCCATAGCCTCTTCAGTTGACCAGCTGCTTCTATAAGTGGCAGGTCTGTTAAATAGTAGGGGCTAGTTTTTCATCAAGTCGAAAAAAAAAGATGAATTCCGATGACAAAGAACCCGAACTCACGAGTCGCCAACAGTGTACTCCAGCAGAAATTGTGAACGAAGCAATAATTGCGTCGAAAAATTGGTTACCAAACAAGTCGAAGAAAATTTACTATTCCGCTTATTTACAAATATTAATTTTGAAACAAGTCCCGCTAGGCTTAGCAAGATCTTGGAAGTTAAATAGAAGACGATGTTGAAGTTAACATTGAGCCCTCTAGAGGCGAGATTCGAGAATCTAACGTCTTCTCGCAGTTGTGACGTGATGTAAAACGAAGAGGCAGCATGCGAAACTATCGATATTCATCGCGCAGTCTTAGTTGGCGTTCTCGTCGACACCTAACCTATAAAAGTCTTCACACGTACGGTGATACCTTGCCTTTTCATCAAACACGACCTTTACTGATATACTGTGAAATACTGAATTAAAAAAATGTATTTCTGCGAAATTTAATTATATATTGCTATTAGTATATCATAACCTCAAAAGTTACGAAATTTCCTGAACATTTAGCAAAGGAAAAGAAAATCAAAACTGTTAATTATGTGGAAATATAATTAGGAAACCCTAGAATAGTGTAAAGTACGAAAAAAATAATTGACTTATAATTTGATTATTTCTGAAAATTGAATTTTTTTCACAATCCTCAGCCAAGTCTGCTCCAATTTTAGGTGCCACTATGATATTGCCAACTTACACATTTATTTCCTTGACAGTGAATAACCTGAATAACTTTAGCTAATCAAACTTGTTTGGCTTCGAAAATTCCAATGTGGTTTATCATCGACTTGTGTACCTTTTCGAATTTGAACTTTCGATACAATTTACACAATTGTTGCCATTATAGAATATTAATTTGTTTACGTGCTTTCCAGACAGTAATTATATACTTATGCGAAATTATAATTTCAAAATTTCGTAGTATATCTGGGTTTTCCACAAAAAATTTTCACGGAGTCAACAAAAGATAAAAATATCGTCAGTATTTTATATTTTTATAGTTTGAGAACTGTTTTCGAGTCAAGTGAGGATAACTTCAAAATTGTTTTCACATTTTTTTTCAACAAACCAGACTCTCGTCTGGTCCTAAAGTTGTTTAATAATAAAAAAAAGTTTTTTCCTAAGAGTTAAGTTGTTGCTTTTTTTATAATCTAAAAAATTTAGAACCAGACAATCGTTCCTCAGTGCTTTTCATTCAGTTTTCAGAATTTTGAACTGAATACTGCATTTCGTGTGAACGTAAGTTGGTTCGAAGAATATGTGAAAACAAATTTTGAGGTTACCCTCACCTGACCTGAGTACGTATCCGAAAAATATGTATAAAAAGATAACTTTTGAAAATTTGGGTTTCACCAAGTGAAGACTTGGATATATCGCGCGTTCAAAATTTCACTTTCACAAAATATAATTAAAGTGATTAGCATATTTTTTTAATGTTTCAGGATTACGCTCAACTTCCGATTGAAGAACGGTTTCAAAGATGGCTCGCACAGGCCTTGGTTCTCAGTCGTGGGCCTTCAAATGTAAACAGTCAGGGCAAAAAAACTGGTTAAATTATTTACCAATTGAATTGAATTCACAACGAAATACATTTTTCACAGAGTAGTTCAATTATCAACCAAGTAGTCAAATTTTGGGCGACGGATAGAAACTACGTATCTGGCGCGCTCTATACTAAGTATATACAAATTTCTATATACTTAGTATGAAGCGCGCCAGATACGTAGTTTCTATTCGTCGCTGCGAGTTGCGTAGTTTCTTTTAGGACCCATCGAATTATCAACCAAATATCTAGCTAAATTTTCAGCTAAAAAGACGAATTATCTACAAGAAAGGCTTGACTTATTTTAATCTGTGGAGATTCTCCTGTGATATATTTACTTACGAGTGTTTATTTTTAGTATGAGGCGTAAATTTCAAAACTTTGAATACTTATACATAATTTTCTCCGTTACTTAGGGAGCGTCCATAAACCACGTAGCCTGTTTTTCTTTTGTTTATAACGTTATATCCTTTATCTCTTAACGGCAATTGTCTTTTCGTCTTTATTCAAACAAAAGAAAAACAGGCGACGTGGTTTATGGACGCTCCTAATTTTAATTATTATAATAACGAAGCTGTAAACCAAATTTTAATGTTCTTGAAAATCTTGAACTATAATTTTAAATTATTGTGATTCTCCTATAATATTTTAAATATAGATAATGAACAAACTACTATAATTGTGCAAATATTGTCTTAAATCACGTTTAATTGTAAGCAGGGGTCCAAACGAGACTTTCGTTCAATTTTGTTATTGGTTAATGTAAAATACATGTGTAAATTTTTTGTTTAAATTTATATTTTATTTAAAAGCGAAAGTATTCACATAAAAGGTTTGTGAACATGAGACTATTACAACAAATCTTTTGTTTTGTGAATTGTGTCATAGTCTCATATTATTAACGCTCAAATACTCGCGTACGCGGCAAAAGGACCGCACTTTTTTTCAAAGTGGCAGCAACTCTTTATTTCGAATGGAATTGCCCAACGCGCCCCCTGTATTTTCAAGTCAAGACACACGACAGCAACACCATCGATTTTTTTCAGTCATCAGAACAGTGAGCAATTGAACGCCAAAGTGGAAATGTGCTTTCTTGCGGACTTTTGCCGCGGCGCGGCAAAATGAGTATGAGTACATATTTTGTATTTATGTTCATGGTTTTCGGATAGAAATTTATCGCTGAATTGAACGGAAACAACCACGTTTTTGTAGCTTTTATAGTTTTCGAGATATACGTCTCGGGAGAAAAAAAAAAAAAAAAACCTATTGTCTTTCCCCTATACAGGGTGTTTCTTTTAACTTGAGACAACGATATATCTAAAAAAATACGCATCCTACGGAACAAATTTCTGGAATAAAAACTTTTTATTTTCGAGGTGGAAAAAAGATTTGTTGAAATTTACCCCACCCCCACAGGAGGCAGGGGTGGGGGTAACTTTGTAATTTCAAATGGCAACCCCAATTTTTTATCACAGATTCAGATTCTCCTTTACGAAATACGTAAGTTTTATTCGGAAAATTTGTTTCGATTCGCGATAGATGGCGCCGCAATTGCGAAAAATGAAATTGTTGACACTACTTTTAGCTCTACCCAGGAATAACGACGCGGACGTAGTAGTTGTCTATTCCCTTCGGGGTACTTAATTTCGGTGAGTCCCCTTGCCTCTCACCATCCATCGGGATGCTTGATTTCGGTGGTTCCCCTTGCCTCTCACCACAGGAATGCTTGATTTCGATTAATTATTTTACAATAAGTGCTCAAAATGGTGTCCTCGCACTTTGATGCACTTGTTAATTCGAGCTTCGAAAGATTCCACACAACTGCGAATTGTGTCTGGTGATATTTGTGCACAAGCAGACCTGATTCGCTCGATCATGTTATCACGAGTTGTGGGCACTTCTTGATACACGCGATTCTTTAGATAACCCCACAAATAGAAATCCGGCACCGTAAGATCTGGCGATCTGGCAGGCCAATTTACTGGACCTCCTCTACCGATCCATCGTCCATTGAATTCGCGATTGAGTACTTCCCTCGCGATTGCCGCATAATGTGCTGGACAACCGTCATGTTGAAACCACATGTTGTGTCGCACTTCCAAGCTTAGGTCTTCCAGCAATATTGGAAGTTGTTTTTCTAAAAAGTCACGATATTTTTCACCGTTCAAATTTCCATCAATAGAATACGGACCGATAAGTTGATCTCCAATTATTCCATACCAAACGTTCACGGACCATGGACGCTGATGCTCAACTTCACGCAACCAATGTGGATTTTCTACACTCCATTAATGCATGTTGTGCCGATTAACGTTACCATGGTTTGTGAAAGACGACTCGTCTGTGAAGAGTACTAGAAAAAAGAAACTCGGGGTTCCTTGAATCTGCTGAACCGCCCATTGACAAAATGTCACTCGGTTCTGAAAATCATTTCCATGAAGTTCTTGATGCAGTGAAATATGATACGGATGATAATTATTACGTTTTAATGCCTTCCAAACACTGGATAGAGACATTCCGAAATCGCGGCTTAGTTGTCGAGTACTAACATGAGGGTCATGAGTGACTGCACCTAAAATTGCAATTTCATTATCAACTCCAGTAACTGTTACTTGACGCTTCCTTTTTTTCGGTTGTACACTTCCGTCAGTGATGAAGTTTCGGACAACCCGGTAAAAAGAAGCGCGTGAAGGAACACTTTCTGGAAAGCGTTGAGCATAAAGCGTGAGAGCATCATTGATATTCCTGCCACTTTCTCTATAAATGAGAATCATTTCAATCTTCTGTTGCTGAGATAGAATTTCCATTGTAAAAGTAATTAAGTAAGGTAATGAGGAAATACAACGACACCCAAACTAACTCAAACGAACGTGACCAACAACAATAACCCAAACGAAAGCAACCAACACACCTAAATCAAATGAACACAATCAACCTTCCTAATGAATAAACGTTAAGCACGGACAGATGCGGTTATCGCTTGGCCGGAATGACGTCGAGGATTGTAGACAGTGGAGACTCAATGATATGTAATGTCTACATCCAAAATCGACTGTCGTCAACCAACTGCATTCGGGAATTGTTTTCGACAGTTTTATCACTTTTACCGTCCCGTTGCCAAAAGTTCAAGCACCCCGATGGATGGTGAGAGGCAAGGGGACTCACCGAAATTAAGCACCCCGAAGGGAATAGACAACTACTACGTCCGCGTCGTTGTGCCTGGGTAGAGCTAAAAGTAGTGTCAACAATTTCATTTTTCGCAATTGCGGCGCCATCTATCGCGAATCGAAACAAATTTTCCGAATAAAACTTACGTATTTCGTAAAGGAGAATCTGAATCTGTGATAAAAAATTGGGGTTGCCATTTGAAATTACAAAGTTACCCCCACCCCTGCCTCCTGTGGGGATGGGGGTGGTGTAAATTTTAACAAATCTTTTTTTCCACTCGAAAATAAAAAGTTTTTATTCCAGACATTTTTTCCGTAGGATGCGTATTTTTTGAGATATTTCCTTGTATCAAGTTAAAAAAAACACCCTGTATTTTAGTTCTAATGCAAGCTGCATTTAAAACAGCTTAACCACTTATTTTGCAGTCATATATCGGCTTTGTTTAAGCGTGCATTTTAGATAGCGAATAATGTTTAGTCTGCGAAAACGCTTTCTTCAAGCCTACATTCTGGCTTACGGCTAATTTTAATCAGTAAAGCAGTTACATTCAAGCCCGCATTCCGGCTTGCGACTACTTTTTAGCCGATATAGCTGCTCAAATTCAGTTCCTCAATCGTTTTCTTTTAAAGCCTCAATCCTATTCTAGTTTTTAGCCGATGCTGTCTTCTTTTTGTTACACCTTAAAACACGTCCAGATTTGGTATTGTATTGAGACTTTTTTTTCTGTGTTATGATGATAGCATAGCTAAATAAAGAAATCATACCGGCATTATGCGAATTAAGTTAGAATTCGGAATGTTCAAGATAGGTTCAGGTGTTTCTTCATCGATTTCTGTTTTGGGTATTACAATTGACCTTTTAGAACGTTTAGGTAACTTCTTTAATGAGTTTTCGTATTTTGGTTTTTTTCGCTAACCACTTGCAAAGTTGGTGACGGGTATTAGTTCCGGTAATATCACTAGAGCTTGGAGATTATCTGAAATTTAATTGAAGATCAGTGTCAATGCAACACGCTTTTCCATATGAAATTTATAATTAACTTCCTTTTATGAATAATGCGATATTAAAGCATACTTAGAATAAATCAGACCATCTTTCATAAAAGAAGTTGTTTTGAGGAGTCAGATTTTTTTCTCGACAATATGGAAGTATACGAGGTACATAAAGAGCCGTAAAACGTCCCAAAAACTTTTCCGATATTTGAGGCCAAATTATATTACAAGATATTACAAGATAATATTAAGACCATAATTGATCATTTCTCGAATTTGTCTCTAGAGTCTATGAATTTGAGTAAATCAAACAAATTTTTATTATATCTTCTTATACTCAAAATCAGTGCATATTTGGGTCAAATTAATTTGAGTCTTGTATTAAATTCAATTAAAACCTTTTCAAATTAAATGAATTCTCATCCAAATATAGAATTATATTTCATACACTAATGTAGCCTTTTAAATGACACCTGAAAATTTGTCCGTGAAACAAAGAAATAATGAGTTTGAAAAAAATTGGGTGGCATCTTGAATTTTGAAAATTTTTGAATTTTCATTGTCATCACGTGCTTTCTAATAAATAAATCTGCTCCTAGTCAGAATTTGACGAGATTTTGTTATTATTTGTGGAAATTGTAATTTTTGTTCAAAAGAGGTACGCTACTTTGTAAATTTTGAAAAAAGGAAATTTGTCGTGTAGATGTGTTTTTTCAACATAATCTAAAGATCATAATTGTACAGAGCCAAAGGATTCCGATGAAATGTAATAAAATTACCTGCATTTGAAATTGTGCGGTACTTTTCCTCATGTTAATCGCATGAGAAACATTGAGTGCTTTGGGCACAATATTAATGTTAAACAATTTCACTCAAATTTGGTGGAGCTAATTTTTTTTGCCATTCCAAGAAAATAGGGAGGGGGGGGGGGTGAGAGCAAAGAAATTCGAGAAAAAATCCACCGAGAGTAAAGTAGGGCCACCCTAATGTACAATAGCCACCCTGAAATATGTTCATATTCTTATTATAAACAGACTTTAAATACAGACAAAATATTTCAAACCATTATCATTAAATAACATTTATTCATTGCATTTTTGAAACGGGCTTAAGCCTTCAGGAATTATAAATATTATGTAATATTGAGTGCAATATTTGGCGTGACGTTATTACAGCAATATGTTTCGCAAGCTGATGTACATGTCATCAGACAAGATTATTATCTCAGAAATCACTCCGAATGTAGGAAGGTCAATTCCTGGCTCTCCTTTTGAGTCCAAACGCACAAAAACAAGTTTCCTGAATAGAACTCCATTCACTTACACTGCATTTGTTCGGAAGACCGTGTCTCCTATCACGTAACCCAAATTTTGCAATTCCATTCGGCTCAATGTTTCTTCAATCAGGACTATTTTTCCGCCATCGATTTTTACAGAACACAAATCAACATCTCCAGCACCCCATTTTACACTTTGTGTGCATTCTGATACTCTTATTAGAGTTTTGGGGTTGTTTTGGAAGTTATGGACAACATGAGCACGTTCTTTAGTTAGAGCATGCTTTGCTTCATATCTCATGCACCATTAATTTACTAGAGGTCCCATACATTCTATACATTCTGGGTACTGGTCCATATGGTGAAAGTTTTTAATGAAGTTTGTGCTTGGGAGAAGCTTTTTGAATGGGCTAAGGAATTCTTTAATCGTGGGTCGCAGGTATGGCATGAGATTATTAGTCAGTTTTGGAGCCATCACGATTTCGAGGATACGCAACAAAAGGAGAATTAAATTCATATGTCTATCACCTCGGGGGACCTCTGCAGATACTAGGAGTGAGAAAGCGCATAATAAGCACTATATTTGCATTGGTTTTTGATTGAATGAATGGTCGTTCACATTGCGAAGTCCGGCTGTAATGAAGTTAGCTGAAGGCTTGTTTACTTTTTCTAATGGCCCATAATTGAAAACTGCAATCTGGCCATTTAAATAATCAACGTTGAAGAAATAGTCTTTAAACACAAAACGGTTTGCTATTAGCTTTAAACCCATTGGACCGACATCAGCAAAAATATCGTGCATTACGTCAAATATTTTATTTCTTGAAATATGTACGGTAAAACTTTGACGCATGAAAATCACAATCACTTCTAACACCTGTTTCAGTGGATATTCTTGGGACGTCAGCCCCAGGAGCTCTAAGTGCAGCAAGATGTGCTTCAAATACTTATTTTGTCCTCTCTGCTCCTGTTCTGCTCTACTTATTAAGCACATTGTGCAAAATTGATTCGCTGACGGTTCAAGCAAGCCAAATACCTCATGAATAGCTAAGGTATCTCCACTGAAAGCTGTAATCGTTGCTCGAAGAACAAAATCCTCACCTCCTAGTTTAATGTTCTGGAAAAAAATTCTTTCAGAACTTCTCTAACGCCGTACTTTTTTAAATCCTCAGTGACACATAAGCACAGGACGCACCATTAACTAACACAGTAAAAACTATCTCTAACCATCCTCTCAGCAATTAAATGATTTCAGCCTTATCTAAAGGACATAAATTTGCAGTAGCTCCCTCGAAAACCCCGAAAGAAGAAATTATCAGTAATTTGGAATCCACAATACATACCCATCGACCCGAAAAAGCGAACGACATACGGCGTAGGGCGGCCAACATCTTACTCCAAGCCCAACTTCCCTCCTCAAGTTTAACAAAACAGGAAAAAACAGCAATTGAAGAACACAATCAGAATAATATTATCATAATATCGCCCACAGAAAAAAAAACAACACACCAGTCATAATGAATAAAGAAGACTATAAAAACAAAATCATGGTATTTTTCTTCATTCATGTTAGATTCTACAAGTGCACTGGTTGCAGGCACACGCCCATAACCAAACGCATCTCGATGCGAAGATGTGATCAATGGCAAAAGGTAGACATGAGATAGGTTGTAGCCTGCTGCTTTTTCACAGAAATGTGCATTATCCCGATCTCCTTCGTCTTCTTTTATTAAAGAAAGAACTTCTTCACGGAGGCTTCGGCCCCCTCCATCCCAGTAGTTTTTCCCTTTCGTAGTTTAAAAATTATGCACATTTTTTGAAATAAAATAAATAATATCATCATAGTTTGATGCAAGAAGAAGAATGTAAAAAGAATATCTACTGGTATATATTATTACTTTTGGAGTATTAACATATTTTGTAATCTGTGAAACAATTGTCTCACAAAAAAATGTATAACATGAATGTGGCTATAATTGAGTCTCATGATCCACTTAATACATGTCGTTAAATGTAGCTAATTTGATTATTTCATTACAGTATACAAAAATCTATACAAGTAGAGGTAAATTATATACAATTGGAAAAAACTATAAAATCACTTTCGGCGAGGGGAAAGCATATAAAGTGCACATGAAAATATTTTGTTTTCAAGTTCATGTAAGTTGACATAACTTTTTACTTACATTCAATTTCTTCATAAGGTGGAAGATCTTTTTTAATGGATTCTTTTACTGAATCCGGATCATCGGGGATTAAAATTTCCTTCAGCTCACATTTTGCAATTTCGTTCTGTGTTTTTCAACCAGAATTATTCAGGCCTTCAGTTTCACTAAGGCAAATAATGAAAAATCGTCGAAGATGTTCCCTAGCTTCCTCGACGCTGCGTGATTCGACGAAGAGACTGAGAACTTCCTTATATAGTTTAGATATTATCGGTCGCACATCTTTGAAAAACTCATTATATAAGTTTTCAAAGTGTGCAACATCCAATCTAATGTAACACGGTGGTAATTCAGATCTCAAAGCATCTGCATAATCTTTTATTGACTGGAATCTCGTGAAAGAGCATGCTACAGCATTTAGCAGGGCTTTGGACATGTCACATACTATTTCTTTGGGAGGAAGTGCTCCAGAACGAATCATTTCCTTCAAAACAAAGCCAATCTTGTTTGCATTATGCGATTCACTGAACATGTACGTTACAGCGTATTGGGCAGAACTTGTAAGCACAACGCATTCGTACAAATAAATGACATTAGATTTCTCTCCATCAATTCTAATGATGCTTCTTACTAAATTCCCTGATGCATCTACACATAAGCAGGAATCACTTTTTTCCAATAGTTGTTGTAGACATGAATCTGGTAATTTAGCCAGAACAGAACCATGAACGGTTTCACAGAAAGAAAATGAATAACGTCTTTGTAAGCTGGGGACAATTGCATCAACTCCATAGCCTTCATAGGATTTTTGTCTAAATGTTGCGATGTAGCAACCTCATGCTTAGCAACTCATAACGGATTTTCCATTGAGATGAGGTGGTTCTGAATTTTCTTCCTCCATTAGCTGATTTGCTCTGGTAATAGGGTGTACACTTGGACAGTCGTTTTTGTCAGTAAGGTCTTGTCCAATTTTCTTCCTTTCTGGGTTTCGAAGACACCATTTTTCACATTTCCCGCCAGTCCCTTCAGTAATTATGCATGTGACGGTGACAATTTCACTACCTATATCTGCACATCAAAAATGAAAATTTTAAAAAGGGACTTTAATAATTTTGTGATCATTTTTAATCAAAAAATTTATTGGCTGCTTCACATGAAGAAACTTCGCACGCGTTTCGTGAAAAGTACAAGGGGTGGACTTTGGGAGTTGATGCTTTGGTGGAAATAATGACATCGGCACACAAAAAATAAAAAATGGGCGGTGCTTTTGACTATATCTATACATCCCTATGTATTTTGATGCGCTGAATCCGAATTCGGTGTCCGTTTTGCCCGTACACCCCCAAAATTTTGAGTAAGTCGCGAAAAACCGTGAAAAATCGCTGAAAATCGCATCAAGTAAGCATGTAATATCAAAATATTATGAATAAATAAATCATATTGCACAATACAAAATAATTGGTTCATTTTATATCATGTCTGAATAGAATTGTTCTATTCATGATTCAGAAATTTATTATAGAACCCAGTAAATACATCATCCAGACTAATAGTTGAAATTCATTTTAAGAAAATACGAATCGATTACGTTTCGGAAACACAGCTGGTTTCCCTCATCAGAGAGCATCAAAAAGCTGTGAAATTAAAATAAATTTTGTTCTATTTTCCAATACTGCAAATCAAATTGATAATAATTTGTTATTGCATGATTACTTGATTAGTTTTTATATTTATCGCCGGCGAACTGTAAAGAGATTAACAGACCGATACTGCCGCTACATTAATTATAAAACTAAAATAGCTACAAATTTTATCTTGATAGAAAAACGATGTGCTAATAATTTCTCATCTAGATATAGCCTTCAAAAATTAAAATTCTGAAATATTTTTGAAACCCTCCAGGGGTTTTCCCACTTCCGGCGAAATAATGTTATGTGCCCTTATTCGATCATGCAGCTAAGTTATTGAAAAATTAAAATCTAACATATGATTTAAAAATAATTATTAATTATTTTTTTATTTCAAAACTAAAATAATTTTTCTGATTAAAATTTCGGAGTAATATATGTTTACCTTGTTTACTCATAACCCCTCATAGTTTAAGATGAACACCTTTTTCAATTCTGGGATCATTTTTAAATGATGCAATTTGCACGATGAGTCTATAATGTCCATCTTCAATAAGTCCTTGTCCGTAACTGGCATTGGAAGTTTTAACTTCATAAATGTCGTTACTTTTGAGTAACCTTCGATTTCTGAAATTACACAAAGGAAAAGAAATATTTAAATGTATGTTCTGAAAAATGTATCATGACTGTTTTATTTTTGAAATTAAAATGAAGCGCACAATAAATAAATATAATATGCAAACCAATGGGACCATCAACGATCATGACGTCTGTAAAAACAGTTGGCCTAACTGTAGCAATGTGGCATTCGGAAGTTATAATACTCTTAAATTCCTCGTGGAATGTTAATATCCTGTAGGATTGGACGTGAAACTCTGATAACGATACTGTGTCATCAGGGTTTATAAATTGTGGATTCGATAAACGAATGGATCCGCCAGTGATTTCAACAATCTGAAAGAAGAAAAGAAAAAATGTGGAAAATTAATTATTTTTTTTTTCTAAGACAGAAGAAAATGAAATGTTGCAATAAATAAAAATGTATGACTGAGTTTGAGGCCGCTTTCTTTGCGTTGAATGAAACCTAACAACAGTGCACTAATGTAAGCCAACTTTAACTTAGTATGTAGTGAAAATAAAGAAAAATGATTAAAAAATAAATGAACAGAGTGATCGAATCCGATGACGAATTTTGTTTAAATAAAAAACTCACTGCGTTCAGTCTAATAAATGGCTCATATTTTGTAGCCTCGGCTGCCCCCTCAATATGGATTCTCATTCGGGATCTTGTATTGTTATTCAAAACAAATTTGAGAACGTGCCCTTGTGCTGTTCTGAGCTTTTTCATGCCATCAATTGAGTCAACATATCTGGTCAGATCACTCTATAAAAAAAGATAAAGAAAACATATTTAGAGGCCAATGGCGCAACACAGTCAGGAAATTCTGTAACATTTCGAATTTCCTAACTTGATTATCTGAAGATGTTGATAGAGATGAAATGCATTACATTTTTATTTTGGTGATTATCGAAGGTATCGCCAATAGACTTCAACGTTACAAACCGTGAAAAACCCGTGAAGATTTAGGTACATCAAAAAATATATATATATGAAGAAAATACACTTGCGAATTTATATTTCTAAATAATTTGCTACGATGAATGTCCCTGGCGTGGATTTCTTGCAAAAAAGAATTGATTAATATTGGAAATTTTATTTACTCGAGGAAGAAATTTGATTGATTTTTCTGATAATGTTCAGTTTTTGAATTGTTCCTAAAAGGTTTAAACTTGAAACAGTAATGTTATTCAAGTTTGTAAAAGCACATTTGTTGTACTTTCATCCATTAGCTCTTACGAGCCACAATGCGCGAACGAACATTGTAGAAAGAAAGAACATAATGCATTTCAGTAGCTCCGAATTATTTAACAAAGAAATCGTGGGCGATCCAGAAGACGGGCGAATCAACCTCAAGGAAAGCTTAAGATTTAATTATCAAATACCTGCCAACAAGTTTGCGCTCAGAAAAAGTAAGTATTACCCTCACTCACATCACCTTATGAGCCACAATGCGCGCGAACGAGCATTGCAGAAAGAAAGGATGATGTAAATTTAGATAGTTTGGAAATGTTTTGCATCCAAATCTTAGGTGGCGATGGAAT
Organism: Andricus quercusramuli; assembly: GCA_932178445.1. Lineage (NCBI taxonomy): Eukaryota > Metazoa > Arthropoda > Insecta > Hymenoptera > Cynipidae > Andricus > Andricus quercusramuli. The sequence continues at coordinate 259,342 of CAKNXH010002209.1, read as the reverse complement.
CAATCACAGGGAAAGCTTTTCATTTGATTACAAAGCACGTAGTTACAATCTTACTCCAATTTATAATTCAATATAAAATAATTTAAAAAAAATACTGAATAGTGCATCCATCGATAACGTTAAAATACTTTGAAACACAAAGAGCACTGCACTGCACTAAATTCTCAATTGATGAAGAAAAACACGTAGAGTTTAAACAATTGAATTCATTGCGTGTTACAGGTACCTCTACGCCAACTGTAAGAACACTCTCCTCAGGAGCGTCAACTCAAAGACGACCTCGTCCAAACGATCGTCGAGACCGAAGCGCGTTGAGCGTGCTATGCCGCTATTGGTTGGAAGTCCCCACTCTGCTCGATGTAGAGGTGTTCGCCGCGCTGTATGGTTTAGTTAGAGATGATGTGCTATACTATAAAAACGAAAACTATACCTAAATTCACAACGAGAGTTTCAGTTGCACGTTAGGATGATGGAGTACGTATACGCGTTACAATTCTGTTAAAGAACCTAAAAAATGGTCTAGATTACGTTCCAATGTCAGCGCTTTAAAGGAAGATATTGGGACATAATTCCCTTCCTGTTAATCTAGACGCAGAATGTTCTTCAAGGGTTAAGTATAATAACATACAAGAATCTTCCACTGAGAATATATTTGAAAAATATCACTATGAAAGCTTCAAGGGTTGCTATTGCGACGCGATGATGTAAAACAGTTTTCTGCATAATTATAAATAATATAAATATTTTTTAAATAACATAATTAGGATTCAAATCGAAAAAATTGAAAATACGTTTTTCAGATGTGGCGGAACGATGCACGATTTAGGTGCATGAAGGGCAGATGTTGCGACGCAATTAGGGAAAAAATTCCGAATGAATAGCAATAATTCGAATTTGAGATGGTTAAAAAAATAATATAATTTTTTTGAATCGAAAAACATTTTAAACAATGTTTTTTAGTCCGATTTAGGCGCGACGCACTTTTTTCAGGCCATATAGACCAAATGTGCATTTTAACAGATACTTATAATATAAAATCGTCCTGTAAAAAGGGATAAGAATTAGAATCACCATGAAAGAGAAGGAACATAAAAGAGAAGGAAGAAACACTGTTTTGAGGTTCTGTTAGATAAAAAACTTTGATTCTATGTTTATAATTAATATTAGAATCATAAATTTATATTTAACATTAGAATGTAATAATAAAGATACTTACATGGCCTTGTCCTTGTGGTTAAAAGCCTCAATTTCATTAGCTGATGTAAAATCGTACTTGGTTGATGCCATCGTGATTTTTCACTGCACAAACTTTCGAAGGCGACAAATTATAGACCAATAGGGTTCAGAAAAAATTCGCGCTTAATGAGCTGACCAATAAGGTTTATGGCCTACGCATGAAATTAGCCAAAATGCATATACTTTTTATAATAGAATCCGTCATCATTTGGCGTAAAAACGGAATATTATATTTGTGAGAATCAAAATAAAAGAGTAATAATTAGTGAAATTTATACTTTATTCTGCAATATCTGAATAAGCAGTCCTGGACAAAAATTGTTCAAGTGTTTTCGACAAAATTAAACTTTTTAACAAGTAATTAAATTTCAAATCAAAGCAATGTTTATTTAGCAAAAAATATAATATCAGACTTTATAACCGAAAATAATTAAGTTCCAACCAAAAATCCATAGAGAACGAACAAGATTAATTTTCTACAAGAAAAAAAAGTAAAATTTTTAATATAGCAGTTTCAAATACCACCAAGTTGTTGGCTTTTTAAAAAAAAAGGTGCGAATTCTCAAGAAAAAAAATAATATTTAATATTTCAACCAAAGCAGATTCATAAAATAGTTGACATCAACAAAAAGAGATGATTTTACAACAAAATACGTGAATTTTCGACACGCAAATATGAATTAGTGAAATTGTCGACGAAATGTTGGATTTTTAACCCAAACAAAGGACCCTTCATCAAAACAGTTGAAATGTCGACTTCTGACGAAATTTCCAATCAATAAGAAACAAATACTCAGGCCCGAAAATTAATTTTCTGCTTCTAAAACTGTTTCTGTAGACTTGCGTCGTTGAAGTATTGGTCGAAACTTTACCGTATTGATTATCGTACTTAATCAACGAATATCAAATATTTTATTCAATTATTTGCGTATTCGTGCTTGCGAATTGTGCGATGTATTTGTACAAGCCCCACCACTTAATTGTTTAGGTTATTAATTTTTTAATTTATCATACAAAATAAGATCGCACTCGATCGAAATTTCCGTACAATTATCATACTTTGTTATACGGTAATCGTAAGTCTTACATTACTCAAAATTACCGTACATGTACGATAATTGCCGTACGTCTGGCAACACTGTTCCGTCGTAACTTGGATGTGGCATAAAAACTGACACACAACAGGTGCTACTCATGACAATTCATGACACAGAATTGATCCTCAGAATCGGATCATTCTGATGCGCGAATTTCGGATCAAATAACAAATCCGTAATCTTTATAAAAGCGCTGCATATTATTCTGCTTCAATTTCCGGGTGAAATTGATCAACCGGAATTTCTTATGGGCGTATGACTAGCAGCCACACGCTCAATGTCAAAGTTATCTCGGACTCTGTTTCCACATGGAGTGTCATTTTCTTCATCTTTCTCTAGTTTCCTAACAAAGTTGTTAAATGTGTTTATAAGTGCTCGATCTCCGGCTGGACCAGGAGGTATATATAGTCCACGTAAAACCGTATGACCACTTTTTTGTTTTTCCACTAATGCAAGGCCGTTACCATTACTAACTTCTGATAACACAATTAGTAATCCGACTGGCTCGACGACGATATGACCCTTTCGATTTTTCAAATAAACTCCTGAACCTGGATGAAAAGTATATAATTTCATTTCAAGTACCCGGCTCCGATTGTGGATGGGAAAAAATCGCCAGTTGGGAAGATCTTCAATCTTAATTGAAAGTACTGTAGAATAAGGGAGATTGCCAGGAGAAATAGGCCTAACAAGTAGAGAAGGCTCGGCAGGAACAGAAGATATGGGCTCTTGCTTAAAAAACTGACCGATTGGGTGATTATTTCCTAATGGAATGTCCTTTTCTTCATCTGACTCCATTGCCCTAACAGTGTTGTCAAATGTGTTTACTAGCGCTCGAACTCCTTCCCGACCAGAAGGTATATATAGTCCGCGTAAAACCGTATGACTTTTCTTTTTTTCCACTAATGCAAAGCCGTTACCAGTACTAACTTCTGAAAACACAATTTGTACTCCGGTTACCTCAGCGTCGAGATAACCAAATCGATTTCTCACATAAATTCCTGCATTGGGAAGAAAACGATATTCTTTCATTTCAAGTTCCCGGCTCGGATTGTTGATGGGAAAAAATCGTTTTGTGTGAAGCAGTTCAATTTTAGTTCCAAGTACTCTCGAATGAGGGGGCCTGACAGAAGAAGACGTGGGCCTGACATGAGAAGATGGCTCGGCAGAAGCAGAATGCATGGAAGCAAGAGAAGACCTGCTAGGAACAGAAGACCTGCCAGGACCAGAAGGTGTGGCAGGAGCAGAAGACCTGCCAGGAACAGAAGACCTGCCAGGAACAGAAGACCTGCCAGGAACAGAAGACCTGCCAGGAACAGAAAACCTGCCAGGACCAGAAGGCGTGGTAGGAGCAGAAGACATGCCAGGAGCGAAATACGTGCCAGGAGCAAAATACATGGCATGAGCAGGATACATGGTAGGAAGATGGTCCAGGCCGTAAGCAGGAAGATGCATCATGCCGTGAGCAGGAAAATGTCCCATGCCATGAGCAGGAAGATGCTCCATGCCATAAGGAGAATACATGGCAGATGTGTGCTTCCTGCCCTGAGAATGCTCCCTGCCAGAGGAAGAACCAGAAGTAAAGCCAGGAAGCATGTCGTCATTAGGATATTTTTTGGATGGTGAACTCAACTCTGGAACAATAAATGAAAGATTATATTTTTTTAAAGTATACAATCGTACCGTAAGCTGGGGCTGATCGGCGTACTATGGCGAACGATTTTGATTTTTTTTCTAAATTACAGCAATTTTTTCTATTTTCAAAAAGTTATTGTATTGCTGTATACTCACGCATCTGCTCTTTTTCTTTCGGGAGACCTGCTACATGTTTGAAGTTTGGTGGTGCTGGTGGTGTAGGTATAACTGAAAAATATAATATTGTGATTTTTATTCTAGAATGTTTTTAACGAATCCAAGAAATTTGCTATAGTCCAAACTAAAGTTAGGTCAAATGTAATCGCAAAGGAACGGAGGGGCAACTGACGGCTATTCTGACCGCGCGGAGCAACTCGAGTGCATTGAAAAATTCGATCTTTGATTTTAGGTCATCGATTTAAGGTGAGTTCCGAACTACCAAACCACTAAAGCAATATTTTGAACAATTTTAATTTGACTAAACAATTATTCCCCTGTTAATAATATAACTTTTTTCTCGGGTTAATGACACAATAAACGAATGATAAATGTAATATTTTTTGTTTAAGATATTTTTCTATTTTCTGAACAATTTTCATTTGCTTAAAAAAATTGTATCCAGTAAATCGTTATAAATTGCACACTGTCACGAAATTGCATATTTTTAGAATTTTTCCCCTTTTCCTAATTCAAAGAAGCGAAGGTAAGACAGAAAATCTTGCAGGAGGTATCACCGGTCTTGTCGTCAATTATCATAGATTTTCACAAATTGCAATACATTTCAGCAAATATAAGGTAAATTTCCCATAAATCGTGAAACGTAGCAATAGTTTGAATATATTGTTATAAAAATGTGTTGGAAGTAATATTTAATGATAAAAGTCACTTATTTTTAGCATTTTATAATAGCAAATAGAAATTACATTCATTCAAAGAAAAGCTACAGCATTTTATCTAGAGTGAAAATTAGAAATTAATTTCCGATAAGAAAATGTATTTTCGAGATAAAACTCGAAACCTGTTTCGAAGGGCTTCAAGTACCAAGGATTTTCATTATTTTTTCCAAGCCACAACAATTTTTTCTTATTTAAAAAAATTATTATATACTTACATACTGGCGTATACGTCGTCTGCTGATGTGCGAAAGGGCTTGGTCGTGGTGTTTCTGAATCTGTTAAATATAATATAGGGATTCTTATTCTAGAATTTTTTAATGAATCCGAAAAACTTCCTATTGCTCCAAACTAAATATAGGTCAAATGTCATCCTAAAATCAATTAACATTAACCAAGGTTGAAAGTATGGGATGTTTGATCATGCATAGATAAGAATAACTTGAAAAAGGCAATAAACTAATTTCTGGATTGAAAAAAAAATGCATCAAAATTTATAGTGCGTAAAAAGTTAACCAATAGAGACTCATGCAGAAATTTAATTCGTCGGAAGAAAAAAATTGCGCAAGCAATTTTCCTATGAGAATATGTGCTTTTCTATTTAAAATTCTAAACTTGTTTTACAGGTCTCCAAGGGCCAACGCTGTTTAGCGAGTAAAATTCATTGCCGGTTAAAAAATAAAATTTAGATTTTTCTGAGCCCCAAAAATTTGTTGTTCGCTTGAAAAATTATAATATACTAACGCAGATTTCTAGAACTCGAACCAAATTCGTAGGATTTTTCGGGCCGTGTTGATATTCGACGTGATACTGGCATGTCAAGACCTTCATCTGTAAGATATACTATTCATAATATTATTTGGTATTATTTAATATCATATGTAATATTTAATTGAAGAAATTTCCAACTAAGAAAGCCCAAAAATTTGAAATCGGCGACCCCAAAACTTCCCTCATAACAAAATATTCGAGCACAATTCATACGGCCAGCCGAACGATTGTTGAAGTTATCAAAAGTTATAGGCAAATTACTATAAAAATCTCAAATTAAAAAAAATTCTATAAATTTTACATATTTCCATCAATTTCCCCTCTCATGAATTTCCACCAATTCCATTCATTTTCATAAATTTCATCAACTTTTTATACATTTTTATAAATTTTAGAAATTATTCTGCTGTGATTTGAAAAAACACCGTTAACTGCAAAGGAACAAAAAATGAGTTTTTTTTATCTATTTGGAATCGTAAAAAATATACTCCTGATTATTTAAATTATTCATTAAATTGTTACTAACTTTGAAAATAATTATTGTATAATTTTGGGGAAGCACGGTTAACTGCAAAGATTGGCAATTTGCGATTCGAAAAAAAGCCGAAAGTGAACGAATTTCGAATTGAAACTCGTTAACATTAAGGTATTTTTATTTATACATATTTCAAAGTTAAACAGTTTCAAATTGCAGATCTTCAAAATTGAACAATTTTCCAATGCAAGTCTCTGATATTGGACAATATCCAACAACACAAAATCCATATTTCATACCTTCAAAATTACATTTTTTAAAATTGAATAATTTTTAATTCCAAAATTGCAGGACTCTGATTTGAAAATCTTTTAAAACTGAAGACATTTGAACTGAAAGCCGTCAAGATTGAAGAATTTAAATGAAATATTGAAAATCCTTCACTTGTGATCTTCAAAATCATCACAATTTAAGAATTATTATTCATACATCTTTCAGAATTAAAGAGTTTTCACTTTTAAAATCTTCAAAATCAAAAACCTTCAGACTGCAAACCGTTAAAATTCAATAATTTGGAATTTCATATTTTAAACATTCATGAATTTTCAATTGTAACTCTTCAAAATTGCAGAACTTTGAATTGAAAATTTCTAAAATTTAAAGAAAGTTGTTTTTTTTCTTAGCGGGGTTTTCGAGTTTATTTTGTCAAAATGTCAAAAATGTGAAACTTTTCGAAAAGTCTCCAGGGACCAACGACGTTTAGCGAGAAGAATTTTTTGCCGGTCGAGACATAAAATTTAGATTTTTTCCTGCGTCCCAGAGATTTTTGATTATTTAAAAAAAAATTATAATATACTAACCTGGATCTGGTGTTCGATCATCACGTCTTCTACGCTGGTCCCTTGGTGGTTGACTTCCACGTGACACATCATGAGTTCCATCTGTAAAATATAATATAGCGATTTTTATCAATGAATTTTTTTCACGGAACCCCAAAAATTTTCTATTGCTCCAAAATAATATAAAGGCCAAATGTAATCCCAAAGTCAGTCAATATTAAAAATTGAAGGTTTTGAATTGCGATTATGTAAATACAATTTGAAAATCTGGGCTTTCTATAAATGTTCGTAAATCACCATAAATGCCTTTAAATTTCCACAAATTTCCATACATTTCTGAAATTTATAGAAAATGAAAAGGACCCCGCACCATTTATTACACAAGAACTCCAATATTAGGCCAGTTTCGGGGGCTGCCTCGCAGTGGCTTTGGCACTAAATTGGTCGTTGGAAACGTAAACAGTCAGCGCCGTATGAACCACTTCTGTTGGATTTTGTTCCCGCTTTTGTTGCTCCCTAGTTTTCTTGTTTCGAGAAAGAAGATTTTCATTTACTCAATCTTTGAATTTGTAAATTGCAAAGTGGATAAACTACAATTTTTAGTAAGATTTTTCAAATCGATGGATTGTACTTCACCATTACTTCGAGTGTTATTTGACCACTACGGAATCGCCAAACAGTTTGGTTGCTCAAGGACAAAAACAAACAAAATTGTAAAAGGCGTCCTCTCACCTCACTCGATGGAAATTCTCCTGAATGACCTCAAGGACATCCCATTTATCGGAGCAGGGACTGCTAGCAGAAACCATGGTCTCGTAAAATTATTCCCGATTGTTTTGCAATGCTTTGATTATTCTAAGGGTGGGACTCTAGTAAGAGTTTTAGATTTAAAAGAAGTGAAAAATGAAACAGCAGAAACAATTGGAAATGTATTAACTGGAAGTTTTGGTGAATTTGAATTAAAACAAAAGATATATTTTTCGGCCGATAACACAAACACTAACTTTGATGGGGTCAATCGAAGTTGAACAAAAAATGTTTTTTTGAATTTTGGAACAAGAAGTCAATGAAAATATTGTTGGCATCGGGTACCCTGCCCACATAATTCACAATAGTGCTCATCACGGGTTGGATCAATTTGATTCATTTGCAGTCGATATTTTGGTGTTCAAAATCTTCGATTTCTTCTCACTTTATACTGCACGAACTGAAGCACTGAAAGGCTTTTGTGAATTTGTTGAAATTCAGTTTCGTGAACTGTTGTCTCATAGTAAAACAAGATGGCTTCCTCTGTTTTCGGCCGTCGAAAGAATTCTCCAAATGCGAGGGGGAAACCACTCTGATGATCCGCTGGACCGCTCGGTTATCCGAACTGGTAATCCACGGTAATCCGCGTGTAATCAAGAGTAATCCACGTGTAATCCAAATAATTAGAAGTAATTTAAGTAATCCAAGCAATTAACTTGTGATCTATGTATACCTTTGTTAGTTGAAATTCATGTATTTTGATCAAAATTCGCCTTTTTCAGTAGAAAATTAATCTCCTCATTGAAAATTCAACTTTATCGTGAAAAATTAATCCAATTTGTAGGAACTTTAAAAATTTTGATAAAAGGTCATTTTTTGTTTGAAAATTCAATTGTTCTGTTGAAAATACGTTTTTTGGATTGAAAATTTAACTAATTTGATCGAATAATTTAGTTCCTGAAAAACGTTACCATATCGTTGAAAATCATATTTTTTTTATTGAAAATTATTTCTTCTTCGTTTGAAAATTTAAGTGTTCCAGTTGAAGATTCTTCATTTTAGTTGAAAATTCATTCCTTGATTACATTGATCTGACTAAAATTTGACTATTTTGTTGAATATTCTAATTTTTGTGAGAGATTTATTTTTTAATTGCAATTTTAAGCATTTTATTTTTGGTTGAAAATTTATCTTTTTTAGTTAAAAAATCAACTGTTATTTGGATGAAAATTTATCTTTTTTAGTTGAAAATTTAACTACTTGGTTGAAAGTTGAACTACTTTGTTAAAAATCCATTTTTCTGGTAGAAGATTCTTCATTTCAGTTGAAAATAATTTGGTTAAAAATTTAACTATTTTGTTGAATATTCGGTTACATTGGTTGAAAATTAAATTTTGTAACTGAAAATTTAACTTACACATTTTTGATTGTGAGTTTATCTATTTCAGTTAAAAATTCAACTAGTGGGTTGAAAATTCATCTATTTCGTTAAAAACTTGTCGTTTTAGGTAAAAAATTAACCTATTTTGTTGAAAATTTAACTAATTTGATCGAATAATTTATTTGCTTAAAAATTTAACCATATCGTTGAAAATCTTTTCTTTCTTGAAGATTATTTCTTTTTTATTTGAAAATTCAAGTGTTCCTGTTGAAGATTCTTCATTGTAGTTGAAAATTCATTCCTGAATCACAAATCTGACTATTTTGTTGAATATTCTAATTATTGTAAAAGACTTATGTTTTAATTGTAATTGTAAGCATTTCATTTTTGGTTGAAAACTTATCTTTTTTAGTTAAAAAATCAACTGTTATTTGGATGAAAATTTATCTTTTTTAGTTGAAAATTTAACTACTTGGTTGAAAGTTGAACTACTTTGTTAAAAATTCATTTTTCTGCTTGAAGATTCTTCATTTCAGTTGAAAATAATTTGGTTGAAAATTTAACTATTTTGTTGAAAATTCGGTTTCATTGGTTGAAAATTAAATTTTGTAACTGAAAATTTAACTTACACGTTTTTGATTGTGAGTTTATTTTTTTCAGTTAAAAATTCATCTAGTGGGTTGAAAATTCAGCTATTTCGTTAAAAATTTTTCGTTTTTTGTAGAAAATTAATTTTTTTGCTTGAAAATTCAGCTACTTGGTTAATGTTCGAACTGCTTGTTAAAAAATTCATTTTTTAGTTAATTTTTTTTATTTTAGTTCAAAATTCCTTTCTTTGGTTGAGAATTTAATTATTTTGTTAAAAATTCGTTGCATTTTGGTTTGAAAAATATTTTTTAAATGTAGATTTATCTATTCCAGTCGAAGATTCTTCATTTTAGTTGAAAATTCATCTCCTTGATTAAAAATTTGACTATTTCGATGAAGATTCGATATTTTTGTAATTTTTTTTTTTGCAATAAGGATGTAAGTGCTTCATTTTGGTAGAAAATTTATATTTTTCATTTGGTAGAAAGTTAATCTTCTCGGTTAAAACTTTATATTTTTAGTTAAAAATTCAATTATTTGGTTAAAAATTAATCGACTTTGTAGAAAACTAATATTCTCGGTTAAAATTGTATTTTTTGGTGGAAAATTCAATTCGTTGGTTAAAACATATTCCACTTTGAAGAAAATTCAACAATTTTGTGACTTTGTGATTCCACATCTTTATTTAGATTAGGTGCTTATAATCTCGACATTTGTGAAATAATTATAATTTTTTGAAACAAATTAGCTTACTAATCTCTGTTTGAAAGATTTTTTCAGTATCATTGTTTTATTTCCGCAATTGTATTTGTGAGATATGACAACTAGAAAAGTTTTCGTACAAGTAATTTTTTTTAATTAATTTAGAATGTTTTAATCATAACAAATATAACAAATTTTATCGTTTTATCTTTATTGAATCAAAATATGTAGAAAATGTGCATTAAACATTTTCCAGATATTTTATTTAAATATTATTTTATTTTATCAAATTCTTTCTACAGAATTATTCGTTTCTTATCTATATATTCTAATATTCTAATCTTTCTCCTTATGTGAGCCACATCGAAATCATATTCAGTCATTTATAGACTAGAGATATCAATATTAGTTTTTCTTGGCCTTATTCGTGTAAAAATTCCTTGCTACCGTTACGAATCCAATATTTATTCTCGTTGGTAGTACTGAATTGCTGAATAAGTTATGAAATGAAAATTATGGAGATAAGAAAAAATACCGATAGAGAGCTTATTTAATTTGTGTTATTTATTTTTTTTTAACATCCATAAACAACCAAAAAAGATTTTTTACCAAGAAAAATGAATTTTCAATTTAGAAAAATTAATCTTCAACTAAATATTTGCATTAGCAACGAATCAGTTCAACATTTGAGGAAAAGGGCCGATTTTTGAATAAAGTAGTTGAAGTTTGAACAAAATAGATCAATAATTAAGCCAAAAAACCGATATTTTTCAAATACGGTTGAATCTTCAATAAGAAAGTTAACTTTCCGACAAGAAAGATGAATTTAAGAATAAAGTTGCATTTTTCTTAAAATATTAAAATTTTTCAACAAAATAGTTGATCCAAATAGTTTCTTTGACAAGCCAAACAAAAATTTTAGAAGACAGTTGAATTTTCAACCAGAAGAGTTAAGTATTTAACATGAAATATGAATTTTCAATGGAAATGCACAAATTTTTAACCAAATAATTAAATTTGAAACATAATAGTTTAATTTTTAGTCAAATATCTGATTTTCTAATGTAGATAGATGAATTTTTGACCAAAAAAGAATAATCTTTACAAAATACATGAACTTTTGACCAAACATTTTAATATTCAATGCAATTTGCAACCAGACAGGTTAACTTTCTACTAAGAATACAAATTTTAATTACAATTTTTCCATTCGTGAAAAAATTGTCATAAGAATTTTGTGAAAAGTTTCAAAACAAATTATTTTTCTGAACCCTAATTAGGCACATTTCAGTAGAATCGCATTATAGTGATACTGGGTCACAATGAGTCTCCAAAATCTAAAAAATTGCTAGGTATTATTTAAGGATTGTAAAAGATGATCTTTTCGCTTTTTTAACGAAAATTATTTGTGTAAATATTTTTAACAATTCTGTAAAGTTAAGGTGCCGAGCTCCTCGTAGAGGAGTTAAAAAAATTGTTGTGGAAAATTTCATCCCGTGTGAATAATTAGGTTTGAAACAAAGGTTAACTAAGACTAGGAATCTCCCCTTTCCATACTTTCCCAACCCTGCTCGCCCTACATTCGCGAAACCTCAATCCTCCTCTTTCGAAAAAATTACGACGGACGGACAGACACCTGACCGAAACTATAAGGGTTTCCGCCTGTGGGTATGAAACCCTGAAAATAATTAATTAAAAGCTGTGTGCGGCCACTCGACATGCAATGTTGTGCGTCAAGTCAGGTTCCCACACACAGCTTTTAATTGGTGATTTTTAAACACATGAATAAATACAAATAAATAAATTTAAATTCCTACAGAGATAAAGAGGGTGTTGAATCACCATTGAATTGCTGAATAAATGTGAGAAAGAATGAAAACATGCCCTACTGGGCCTAATGAATGCAACGGTCAGTATGTGCGTCAGTTCACGGTCACGCAATTGCGCAACCGTTCCGTTCACAAGGTCCACTAGGTGATGTCTCCACATCTGGGAGTGTACCATATGTGCTATACCGCTGACGTAATGCTCTACAAAATTTCCTTAAAATTAAAGATATATATTATTATTTTTACCAATAAAACTCAGGTTTACTGTCAAGGATAAGACCAGGGTATAGACAATCCTCATCTTTTCTAGTTTCGGGAAACACGGCTTAATGTAATAATGCACAACTTGATTCACAATGTAACTAATGAATATTTTGGTGCTTCATCAGATTGTATAATAGACTGTAGTCGTTATCTCTTGTTTTGAAGCGTCAAGATTGTCCTTGTGAGGTATCAACATTTCATAAGAGTAAATGTTTCTGCAATCTTTTACGTTTCACAAATTCTGATATTTACAACGCAATATGGTATAGTGTCTACTATAACTGATGACTCATCATCTTTATCAGCGCTGGCCAAGCTAGCCGATTACATTTATTTCCTGTTGGGTTGTTATGCCGAAATAAGTCGAGTAACCAAATAGTACTTGATTATTCTTTATTTGAATGAATAAAGTGTATCATATAAGATTCGGATTAGAACTGACAAAGGGCCGCAAGCCCGGTCCTACTTATACACTAGCTTAAGTATGTGGGCTTTCCCTAAAAGAAAAGGCAAACTGAATATGGGACAATGATATAGGTCAAAATCCAAATTCGTAACCGTATTGAAAATTCCGACGTCAGAAACGACGTCGTAAGCTACATATAAACCGACGTCGTAAACTACGTATGAAACGACGTCGTATACTGCGTGTGGAATGACGACGCAAACTACGAAAGAAACGACGTAGGAAACTACGTCGGAAATTGGGATAATAAACGACCTAGGTTCCGACGACGTTTCATATGTAGTTTACGACGTCGTTTTATACGTCGTTTCTGAAGTCGTTTCATACATAGTTTACAACTGCGATAACTACGCAGTATACGACGTAGTAAACGTCGGAAATTGGGATAGTACACCACGTAGTATACGACGTCGTTTCCTATGTAGTATACGATGTAGTTTCCCACGTAGGTTTATTTTTTATTTAAAAAATTATTCCTAAAGTAGTACAATATCTGCATAATAATTCAACGAACTAAATTCAAAAGTTTGAATTTATAATTTGGTATACGTAGAGAATTAAATTTGGGGATACTGGGATTCACTTGTAAGGAAAGAAGATGATATTCTTAAAAAATTAGATTTTTTCTGTAGTTCAAATTTAAAAGGCAAGTCCTAATTTGTGTGAATGAAAAATCTAAGCTTATTTCAGAAAAAAATTGTTTATTTAAAAAACTTTGAAAATGTTACAAACACGTGTGCTCGCTGATATTTTAGTAACTAGAACGACGTCGGAAACGATGTATAAACCCACGTCCTAAAATACTTATGAAACGACGTCGTAAACTACGTATGGAACGACGTCGAAAACCACGTACGAACCGACTTCGGAACCTACGTCGTTTACTATCCCAATTTCCGACGTAGTTTCCTACGTGATTTCTGACGTAGTTTCCGACGTTATTCCACACGTAGTATACGACGTCGATTCAAACGTAGTTTACGACGTCGTTTTCTACGTATGTTACTACGTCGTTTCCGACGTGGGAATTTTCAATAGGGAACAACACTGACTCGTGCTGGGCCAAAGCACTATACAAATAGCCTAGTGGGAGAAGTCTATTGAGGTCAACCGTTACAACCCTCTCTTTAGACTAAGTTTAGTCTCTAAACTTTCAATATTTTACTTTTCGTGTTTTGATATAAGTATCCTCATTATCTAGTAAGGGTTGTACACTAGTACTGTAGGTTACAATATGAGTCAGTGTCTGTACTTTAGTTTTAACACAGAATATACATAGTTTTTTCGGAACAAAGTTCAATATTGCGTACTGTAGCCATTCTAGTCCGCTTTCTGTCCAAGTTCTTAAGCGTCTGTGAGTAGCTATAGTTTTCAATGTATTTTCAGTGTCGTCTAAAGTTAAGCGAGCTTGTTTCAATTCTTCATTGTCTATTTGTTTAGGGAGATGAATCAATTTATTTTCTAAATTATTAAGATCTTGTTCGTTGTATTTTCAACGTTATAGGTCACATTAATCCAGTAATTCTGTTTTTCTTCTCAGTGTTTTGGTAGATCTATTTGGTCATAATTATTATATAGTTTGCAGCTACTTCCTTTTATCTTAACAGGTTTGATTATTTCTATAGATTTTATATTTTATTCGCAGCTTATATCTAGGCTTATCTTATCGAGGGGAATTATAATGTATCTGTCGGAGATTGGTATAAAAGTTTCTTTGTGAAGCAAATACGGAGATTGATTACAATTTGGTTCCTCATATCTTTTGAGTAAGCTTGATTCGCAAATTTTACTTTAGGACAGTTTGAAATTAGGCTGATTTCGTTTACAGATTAAATAGCTTACTATAGTTTTGCATTGGTCAATAGTTTGTTTATCTGTTGGGACGTGAGAATCTCTAAATTTAATAACAAGTTCGTGATCTGGGATAGTGGATAGGTAAAGGTTGCCTTTCTTTTCCGGCATGGGAACAATTCTTATCAAGGATCCCTCTTCCTTCTCTAGGACGGGTATATCTAGGATGTAAGTAAAGAGTGCCTGAATTATGACTACCGAGAGTGAACTGATGTCAAGAATATGTTGATAATTCTCCTCATCATTATCAAAGTGATATCTGGTTCTGTGGTGTATTTCAAATTCTTCGAGGGTCTTCTTCAAAATTGCGGGTGTTAGAATTTGGGGGTGTGCTATACCGTGCTTTCCACCATTGATAGCGTCTATGGCTGTATTAGTGTCTTCGTTCATTTCATCAAGCAACAGAGTGGCGAGTATCAATTTAGTATTAACAAAGTTATCCTTTGTGTTATTATTCACAGTTTGACTAAATTTTTGGGCCATTCCCAGTTCTTCCCCAATTTCCTTTTTTATTGTAGAATATTTCATTGGGGAAGAATCTAGTATGAGTTTCAATATTTTGGTATGGTTAGGCAACACTGATGCTATATTTTTATTATCGGTATACAGTTTATCGAATTCAGCGTTAATTTGATGTAAATCGGATTCGGAAAGAGTGCCGAATGAAGTTTTGGAGATGTCTCCAATGAAGTTTGCTAATCCTCTCTAATGTCTCTGTTTTCCTAGAAGCTTATGTAGAATTGCAATCTTCGTTAGTTCTCTGGTGTTAGAGAAACATAAGTGGAAGTTAGATTCGCGTTAAATGTTAGAAAGGTATTCGATCATTTCTTGGATTACATCCTTTTCTATTGGTGTAAATAAAAGGTCTCCAAAGGATAATCTTACTAAAATCAGTTTTCTAGATTTAATTTCGTCGATTATCCAACCTAACTTTCTTAACCATTCTTCCTCATCAAAGGGTGGCATTTGTTCTTTCTTCGTAAAGGTCCAGAGTTTTCCTGAAGCGTTAGGTTTAATTTTAACTGTTCCTGAAGTTGGATTTAGCCTCCATTCTATGAAGTTTTGGTATAGTTTGTCTTCCGAAAGTTCTTCTCTCTGTTCCCCCAATGTTGGCTCGAAAGTACCTGCTGTTGGTTCTAAGATTTCTGCCAAGGGTTTTATTAATCTGCTATAGAGGGTTTTAATTATATTCTCTTTTTCTAACGTAACTTCATTTATCTTGATGGACTTGTTGATTACTACTGGTTCTGGTGTGCTTAAATCCCGATTTATGGGTGTGTCGAATAATTCTAAATCAGAGAGTTCATTTTCGATAACTTCTTCGAGGTTAATATCTCTTGATGCTTGGTCTAGGAGGTTTTTTTGTTCGATAGGAAATAATCTGGATAAGCAGTCGGCTGCTTTGTTTTCTTTTCCTTTTACATATTGGATCTCATACTTGTATTCTTCTAGTTTGATTCTCCACCTTAAGAGTTTTGAACTAGGGTCTTTACAATTATGTAACCATACTAGTGCTTTATGGTCTGTTTGGATTTTAAACTTGTTTCCTAGAAGGTATTGTCTGCAGGATTTAATGTTCGAGATATAAATAAACATGGTTGTGCATTCTGAGATAGGACTGCTTCTAAACCTAGGTTTGAGGCATCCGTTATGAGTGTGAATTGCTCTTTAAAGTTTGGGAACTTTAAGACAGGTGCCGTGAAAAGGGCGTTTTTGGGTTTATTAAATGCTTCCTCGCATTTTGTTGTCCAGTTGAAAGGAATATCTTTTCTGGTTAAAAGTGTGAGGGGCTTAGCTATTGATGAGAAGTTTCTTATAAACTTTCTGTGATATCCCGCAAGAGCTAAGAAAGATTGGACTTCTTTTAATACTGTGATTGGATTTTTAAAATCTTGAACCAAATAGTACTTGATTATTCTTTATTCGAATGAATAAAGTGTATCATATAAGATTCGGATTAGAACTGACGAAGGGCCGCAAGCTCGGTCCTACTTATACACTAGCGTTAGTATGTGGGATTTACCTAAAAGGAGAGGCAAACTGAATATGGGACAATGATATAGGTCAAAATCCAAATGCGTAAGAACACTGACTCGTGCTGGGCCAAAGCACTACACAAATAGCCTAGTGGGAGAAGTCTATTGAGGTCAACCGTTACAGGTTGCCCCAATGAAATATGTTTGTACTTTAATAATCTTTCTTAAAGAATAGGTCAGTGACAAAGATATCGAAAGAAATGTTGTCGCTTTTCCGCAATGATGACCGGATAATTTTAAAAAAACTGGAAGAGAGGAATGTTGCCCATTTCAGACACACAATTGACAACTTAATTTCAGTTTCAAGATTAAGACGAATTTCCCATTTATGCACATAATGAATCTGAAAACATCTGAGATTGATTAATTTATCATTTTCTGTTACCAACATCAGGCATTGCTTGAACATAGTTTCCAAATTAACCCTCCCTCTAATTCGATGGGTTCTACGAATATTAGGATATTGTTCCGTTACCGTTAAGATAGCGACTATCATCCAAAAATGTGTAGTTTTTTGTTCTTCAGTCTATCTTGTGTGCCATTTTTGACACATAAGTTATGTCATTATGGAAAATGGATTTTAGGAACTTTTAGGTATATATGGATTAATTAAATGAATAATACAATAATTTGACAATTAATTGTGATAAAGTGAATGAACTAAAAGTATTTCTAAATTCATATTCAAAACTTCAGGCTTTTCTATTACAGTTTGTATTATGATTAAGGCTCCTATAACTTTCAAAACAAGAAATTTTTCAAGATTTTCATTTCTTTTAACACTTCTAAGTATTTACTAAATTTCTTTGAAAATGAAGTCAGACTCATTCCTATCCGCAGCGGAACGGTAAGCTAATGCTATTTCTTAATGGGATGATAGTGGCTTCTTCAACGGTAAGGGAACAATAGTCTAATATATTCGAAAAACCAGACAAGGCAATTTTTCAAGGCCACTTGATTGAGGAATTATCTATCTGTAAATATAACTCTCCTAAGATGTTTGAGAAAATTCAAAAAGATTTTTGAAAATTTCAGATACATGTGTCACATTAAAATTTCACAAAAAAGTTCATCTTAAACCAAACAGTTCAATTTTTAAATCAAAAAAGGGAAATCTGAACGAAAATATAATAGATAATGTTTCAAACCTAAAATATCTTCATTCGCAAGCAAAAATAGTTAAATTAATTTACGAAAAGAGACGAATTTTCTACAAAGATATGAATTTTCAAACAGAAAGTTAATTTTCAACCAAGCAGTTTAACTTTCTACCAAGAAGATTAATTTTTTATCAAAAAATACGAATTTTGAACTGAAATGATAAATCTTCAACAAAAGCGAGTGAATTTTTAGAAAGAAGGTTAACCTGTCACTAAGTCGTTGAATTATCAATCAAAAAAGTGAAATCATCAAGCAAAAAAAGTCAAAAATTTGATTTGAGGTACACATTCTCATCGCGATCGATTTTTGAAAGATATTTGCAAATATTTTCTGAATTATCTTAAAATAAATTTAAAAAATGCAATCCTTTCTTCATACATTCTTTCGTATCTTACGTTGTTAAGCTGAAACTAGAATTTGTATTATCATATTATTTTTTATGGATAAATCAAAATATACTACAAGTTAAGCGCATTTTGCGTCTTATTTCTAAATGTCAATTTTGAATTTTGCCATAGTATTTTCAATGAATAGAACCAAAATGAAAAGTACTATCAAAGAATGGTTCAAACAAATTTTGTGGAACTTTTCGAAACCTGTAATTGCTTTTCCAGACCTTTTCTCGTATATCACGTCTTTTGGCTCAAGTTTTGCATTTTATATATTTTTTCATAGTATTTTTGATGAATAAACCCGAAATTACCTATTAAAACATACAAAAAAATAGTTTCGAAATTTTTTTTCACCTTTCAAAAGCATAATTACTTCCTGAGACTTTCCTATATTTTGCTTTGTTCAGCTCGAAATTTGAATTTGAAGTTCTGTCGTTTGACTTACAATAAGAGTTTTCGACTTGCTCATTTTGGATGCATGAGAACATTAAAAAAAACGAGTCCCATTGAAAAAGGGTTAAGATGAAAATGATAGATACATATGTTGAAGAGCTTTAATTGATCTCTCAAACTTTTTTACGCATCTGTCGTCGTTTGACGTAAGAGCGGAGTAATCGATTTTTGGATAACATTTTCAAACTGAAAAATCAGTTTAAAATATAAAACAAAATAGTTTAAAAATGACTAATTGTATAATTTGTATTGGTTTACTGTAAAATCATCATCTACAGCGAGAACAAATCACACATCCCCACAAAAAAAGTAGGATTTCCGACGGACAAGAGGTATTCACATCCTATGGATTTTGGGTCGCTGAATCCGAGTCGAAGGTTCCGCTATCATCCTCAGGTTTTTCTCTAACCTTAAAAAAACAACGTTTTTTGTCTGCTTTTGCTTTGAAAGATATGTAAAAAAAAGTTTTTTAAATCTCGAAAACAAATTTGGATTCAGCGGCCAAACATACATAGAAACGGTCTTCTTTGGCACCTCCAAAAGCGCCGATGATCAAGACCCTTAACAGAATATTCCGGGTATAACCGTCGCAACTCCCTTATATAGTCTCTTCCCTTACACCTCTCTTTCTATTCTTTCACGTTGGCTATGACGTTTTTGTCAGCTGGTGCCGAAAATTTGATAAAGAACATAGTTCGTTTCTCGAAGTCAAGGAGAACTATGTCAGGCCTCCAGCGCGCAACAGAAATCGTCGGCAATGTCTTGGCTCAAAATGTGGCGAGGGTATGTTAAAGTGTAAATGATACCGTCTTGACGTGCTAAAATGAAACCCTCCGTGCCCGACTTCAATCCGGGTGATTTGAGGAAAGCATACGTTAGCTCATACGACATCGACTGATCTTCCACATTTCTGTGGCAGATGCTGTGCATCATCTTGTCAAAGAGCAGTTCGCGGAAGTTTTTCTTGTGTGCTTCCTTAATCCGCGCCTTCAGGAGTGAGTACTCAAGATGGATAAGATTTGATGCCTTTTGCTTCCCCTGATATTGAAGTCAAGGGCGAGTGTTTCAGCAGCCTACTCCACTGCGTTGTACAAAAACGTTCCTTTGCCCACTTCTTCGTGCTTTCTGACCATTTCAAGAAGACGGTCTTATCCATTTGCGACTATATGTGTTGTACCTAGAATAATCCTGTTGTGAAGACATTCGAGCGTCAGAATGCCGCGACCACCTTGACGGCGAGAGATGTAATATCGCAGAACAGAAGACTTAAGGTGCATGCTGACCGATATATTACAACCCCATATCGAAGGATCTGAGTTCTTCCTTCGCCGATGGAACCACCCCAAATGAATAGAGTACTGCTGGGACGGCAAGCACGTTCGTCGCAGATACTTTGTTCTTAGCCGAAAGTTCGGAACACCAAATATGCTGGATGAGACGTGTGTATCTGCATTGGAGAGTATCCTTTATAGATGTCACGTCCTGAATACGGCTCTGTGGCACGCTCAGGTATGTATAGGTCTCTCCAGTGCCAAGGTGTCGTATAGCGCTTCTGTCGACGAGTTCAGGATCTTCGGGGATGCTATTAAGTTTTCCTTTCTTGAAATAAACCTTGGCGCATTCGTTTAACCCGAACTCCATTCCAATCTCTTGAGTTTACTCTTTGAGATAGTCTAGAGATAGTGGCACTAATGTGAAGCGAATCAGGAGTGGGCTCATGGTGTCGCCCTGAAAGACACCTCTCTGAAAGGTGACGGTGTTACTTGTCATACGATGTTTTCTAGATGAGATAGTAAATCTGGTTTTCCAAAGCGGCATTAATCTCTCTATGCACCTTACCATGCGTGTATGAACCTTTAAGCTTTCTAACCGACAGATGATAAGTCTATGCAAGGTTGAATCGAAAGCCTTGACTTCAATATCAGGGGTGAAAGAAATTCATCAAATCATACCCATCTCGGCTGCTCACTCCTGAAGGCCCGGACTAAGAAAGCACAGGAGAAAAACTCTTTGAATATTCTCTTAAAATTAATTTTTCGAACAGAAAATAATGATCAAAAATGTTTCTATGAATCTTAAAGAAATTTCTGTTATTCATATTTTCAACCTCAAAAGGTGGCATTTTCCCCGAAGAAGACAAATCTTATATAAGACAATTAGATTTTGTGACCCAGACACTAAAATGATAAATCTTCAACAAAAAAAAAAAGAATATTTCACAAAGCAGTTTTAAAAATTTGATAGTTGATATTTGTTTTTCAGTTTTGAAGTAAAACAGATTAAACTGACTAGAATTATTCTTGAAAATTTATTAAAATCTATTTAAATTTTTGTTTAATGTTTCGAATCATTTGAAATGTTTTCAAATATCCTCGTAAAATTAGTTTTTCAGAAATTAAATATTTGAAAATTTTCAAGGAATCTTACAAATTTCACTTTTCTTGAAACTTTTCAAAATTCTTAGAAATCTTCTTTATCTTTTTTTGTTCGAAATCTTAAAAAATCTACATTTGATGCAATTTTTGGAAAATCTAGATATTATTTCTACCTTTTTGA
This sequence comes from Andricus quercusramuli, assembly GCA_932178445.1. Classification (NCBI taxonomy): domain Eukaryota; kingdom Metazoa; phylum Arthropoda; class Insecta; order Hymenoptera; family Cynipidae; genus Andricus; species Andricus quercusramuli. The sequence goes on along the minus strand of CAKNXH010002209.1, from coordinate 237,970 downwards.
ACACGTTTTTTTTCAACAAATTTGTTGAAAGAAATGTCTCCATCTGTCGTTTTTTTTTATAGAGAAGAATTACTTTTCCTATATTTTTTTGACTAAATTTCCTCATTTGTGACATTTAATCAAAATAAATAGTCCAAGATTTATTTATTTCGTTGTCATGAATATTTTTGTAATCAAAAAATTATAACTTATAAATACACAAAAAGTGTTTTTCCCCTTGAAATCATCCGAAATTTAGTTAATAGCAATTTCACAACTGGATATGAGACCTTACCGGAGCTGGAAGAATTGAAATTGTCGTGGACTTTATAATTTGTTGAATCTTCCGTTTAAAATATTTTTGTTTTTTCATTCCTGATTTTATAATTCATCGAAATTTCCAAACACGAATTTTCAAATTCCTGAAAATATTAAATTGCAGAAATGACAAATTTTCAAATTCCAGAAAAAGTAAATTTTGATTTCTGTTAAATATACTTATACTGTGAATTAAAAATTCAAAGTTAAAAAAACAGTTGCTTATATTTGAACATAAATTTTATTTGTTTGTAGATAAAAGAAATCTTTAGTTCGAAAAAAATTGAAGTAAAAATAGTCCTGTTTGGAAATGTTACAATTTTTTTAAAGAATCGTTTCTATTTCTTATTGAAAATTTATCTTATTTAGCTGAAAATTCATGTATTTTGTGGAAAATTCATCTTTTTTAGAAGAAAATTAATCATCTTGGTTGCAAATTCATCTTTTTTATTAAAAACTCAACTTTGGTTAAATATTCTTTTTTTTGTAAATTATTCTTTTCAACTGAAAATTTAACTATTCCATTTTGGTTGAAAACTTAGTTGTTTTAGTAGAAAATTCAACTGTTTTGTGAAAAATGCATGTGTTTGATAGAAAATTCATTTCTTTGGTTAAAAATGTATCTTTTTTAGCTGAAAATAAATCTATTTCATTGGAAATTCACATTTTCTAGTAGAAAATTTATCTTCTTGATTACTATTTTTTTTTCTTCAAAAATTCGATTATTTGGTCAAATGTTTTTTTGTTTCGTTAACGATTCTCACACAAATTAAAACTTCACTTCTTTAGTTCAAAATTCAAAGCTTTTCTTGAAAATTCTTCTTTTTTTTTCTTGATGAAAATTAATCCTTCTACCTGAAAATGTAACTAATCCATTTGCGTCAAAAACTTTTTTTTTAGCAGAAAATTCAACTATTCGGTTGAAAATTCATCGTTTTGGTTGAAAATTCATTTCATTTGAAAATTTAACTATTTTGTTAAAAAATGGCTGTTTCTGCTTGAAGGTTCATTTTTTTAACTGAATATGTGAGTGTTCCATTCTAATTTCGGAATGTGTGATCTTTAGTGAAAAATTGATCATTTGTAGTTAAAAATCCAATTGCTTGTTCAACATTCATGTTTTTCGTAAAGAATTTGACTTTTTTGGGAGGAAAAATCTGTATCGAAGATTGAACTTTTTGCCGAAAAATTAATCTTCTTGGTTATATTTTTTTTTAATTTCTTTGTCCGAAAATTTATTTATTCTTTTTTTGAAAAATTTATCTTTCTACGTTCTCATCATAACGAGAAGGTCTTATGTGAAAAATGACTACCGCAAAGTTCTTCAAATCTCCACGTTTCGGAACGCGATCCCCTGAATCCGAAAAAAACAGTTTCCACGATGGTGCACTATTGTAAAAACTGTTAATTCCAGATTAATTAACATTAAATTAACATTGCTAGTTTAAAAGAAACATTTCATGTAGCTGAAAATTTTAAGAAAAATTTTATTCCTGAACCGGATTATTTATCGCCCGCCTCATCTTTTGATTGTCATCCTAATCTTTGAAATTGGTGAAGACCGTTCCGAAATGAGGAAAAAATGCTCGATGTCTCTGAACGCGACGAGAGCTTTTCACTTTCGGCATTTTTGATTATTTGGAACACACTTTGATAATTGATACAGACGAAATCATAAAAACACTCGCCAATATAACCTCAAACCAACCTACTTGTCACCTACTTGAGTTCAAGAGGTTAAAGATGGAGCCCGACTGAAAACATATGCACAGCCAAGTTCATGGCGCTGCAATCAATAGCTATGAAACAGAGCTGCTTTAAACTAGATTTAAGATATTAACCCTGCTGTAGCCATGCAATAATTTTCCAAGTTGGGACTAAACTTGTAATTGGGCAAACATTTGGCAATTTCCACACGGGTTAGATTTATGTGATTACACATTACAAATACTGGCGAATTAAAGCCGATCGCTGAATCCGGCAGAGGCAATTGGAATGCCACGACGTATCGGGCAGCCAGTCTTGGGCTTTTGAATGAGATGCAATTCATGATGAAAGAATTATCAATTTCATTCCTCAATAGTTTAAATAAAAACATGCAAGATGCGAAAGACCGTCGTTCAGCTAGAGTGAAACATTTGAATTTCTTGCAAAAATCGAGATAGTCCGTGCCTCGATTAGGATAAACTCCTTCCTCTTTGAGCGTAAGAAATTTTTAAAATCTTTTTTGAATGAACTCCAATTCATCTCCGTATTTTCGAAACATTGGGTTCTAGACTTGGGAAGCTTGTTCAAGTTTTGTGCGCACGAGTGAATTATAAAAAGTATTCATAGTTTTCTCGTTTGAAAAATTCTTGCAAGTTCTAATTACAAAACCAAGTGCTCTGGCAGCAGATCTATGATTTTATATACCCTCTTAAGAACTCCATTCCGGATCTTGGACACAACTTTGCATTTTCGGGGTTGATACTTAGTCTATTCTTATCACACCATTGTACAATGGATTCAAGATCATCATGTAATTTCTTCGCATTTTCAATCTGTTAAAAACCGCCCAATGTGTACGAATCACATCAAACCCATCTCGAGTTTGCATCCTTATGACTGCAAACTGGGGTTTTGTATGGTTCTCTAGTTAAACCTGTTTGGAGGCATTTCCTGCATTTTTTGCTCTCTCTCTGTCACCTTTTTTCACCAATTTGAACTTGTCCACCTATTTCACCTATTCTGGAAATTTGTCACCTTTTCGCCTTGTTTGAAATTAAAGTTTACAAGTTTTTTAATTCAAAAATTTTATGTTCACATGCTCAATAATTGACACCTATAAAATAGAATGTACACTATCACTTTTCAATTGAACAATTTTAAATCAAATGCAGATAAACAGCAAATTTAGAATTTTTAACTTTTATATAATTATAGAGTTCAAAGATCCAGATTCAGTTCCAAAAATATAAATCCCTATTATCGTTTTCACTGTTCTGAATTAAAGAAACAATTAATAAATTTTACAATTTTCAAAACTATATTTTAAGCAATTTTAGGCTGGAAACATTAAAAATTTTAAAATTTTAAATCTTTTTTAACTGAGCCCTTTTTAAATTAGAAGTTACATTATTTCCATATTAAATGGTTCGAACATCCTTGAAAAGCTTCAAAATTTTATTTCAAAAACTTGAAAAATCTGGACGGTGTTTTAAAATTTTTTAAATTTAAAATTATGTTTAAAATTTGCTAAGGACTTCTAAATATCTTTTTTAAAATGAATCTAATTTTTTCCACAATTTTTGGAAAATCCTGCAACTTTTAAAAAAATTTCCTTAAAATTTTGATGTGCTAATAACAATTGAACACTTATTATTTGTATAAAAAATTTGAGTCATTTTAAGTTTTGAAAAGATTCAATATTAACTCTGATCAGAACTCCTGGAACTCTCAAAATTTGTTGGGTATGTGTAAAGTGTTGTAGGTTTTTGGATTTTAAGCTTACCGAAAAATGTTATTAGACTTTTTTGTATAACTTTCCAGGGGTTTACCAGAACTATGATCAGAACTCCTGGAACTCTTCCAAAAAATTTCTCTGTAATTTTCGGATTTTGGAAATTGTGTAACTTTCGAGTTTTCAAGTTTTTCGAAATTATTTTGTTATAGAACTCTAGAACTCTTTTGGAAATACAGTAATATTAAAGAAAAGGTTAATTTTAAAAAAAGTGGGGGGCTGGCTCTTTTTTTTTTTGAAAATTTTGTTTTGGGTCAAATTTTTGGGAAATATTTTCAATAAGTATCAGGAACTCTAGTACTATGCTACATCTACCCAGAACTCGAAAAAAACTTCATTTTTTGAAAACTGCGGGGTTAAAGAAATTGTTCATCGAGATTTGTTTTCAATGTCAATAATAAAATAAGATTTTCTGTAACTGACCTCTTACAGCCCCTCATAATTTTTCTATTATACCAAAAGAAATGAATATCGATGAGAAATATTTTAGAACAAGTATCCATGTGAATGCATTTTTAACTTACAACTTCTTTTTTACTCTTCTCTTATTAGGTGACAGAGGAATGGAAAACCGCATGCAACAACAAAATTAAAACCCGATTAAGTCGTACCTGGGAGGAAGATTACCCTTTGCAGAGGACTGTTGAAATCTTATTGGATAAGACGAAGCAGCAGCAGGTAACTTCTGAAGAGGAATGGAACGCGTTGTTTTGCGAATTGCAAAATGGAAAAGAGAATGCAGTTTCTTCAGGAGCTACTGCTTGTACAACAGTCCAGAATATGGCAGTGCATTCGAAAGAAATTACAAATCTCCACTTAGATAATCACGTATCTGAAATTTCAGCTCACATTTCAGTACAAGAGAATATTTTAGAGAGAAAAAAGGAAGAGAAAGAAATGAGAGATTTAAAAATTATAAACATGAAAGATGACGGAAACTGTTTGTTTCGAGGCCTTTCTGATGGTATGTACGGAACGCAAGATCGACATTCCGAAATAAGACGTGCAATCGTACAGTATGTACGTGACAATTGGAGTACATTCGTTGATATTTTGGATGCTACTTGTGTGGCAGTCTCACATCCAACAAAAGAATCTTACCAGAAATTCATGGTATTCGTACCATTAGAGAGTGAAGATACAAAGGATGAAATAGAATTAATTTTTTCTTCAAGAGAAAGAAGTGGTCATCTTGACGTGATAAAAGATTTGACAAAAAAGAAAGAAGAAACTGAATACGAAGAGAAAAATGCAACGGATTTTTATATAAACCAAAATTTAGAAGAAATTGAACTCAATACAAAATACACCTTGCATGTCGAAGCACATGAAAATTACGGTGTAACAGAAGAGGAAGAACGAGTTTTCGTAGAAGAGCAGAAATTCAATGGGGAAAACAAAGATGAAGAAAAACCGAAAGAGAGAAAGGATCAAGAGGAGCAAGAAAAGTCAGATTATTATTATGTGTATTTAAATACACAAAGTGAATGTTCTTCCAATGGTATAGAAAAGGATGCACAGGAAAATTGTGTATCAACGGAGGAAGAAGAAAACACGTTGACCGAAAGTGATGAAGAAAGTAAGAAAAAAGTAAGCAGTAAAATGCAAGAAGAAAATGAAAAATTTCAGATTTTTGGATTTGAAGATGATAATACATCTTCACACAAGAGGTAGAAGACGAAAAGCGATGGCAACCAAAGATTAATCATATTCGTAATTCTTGTGATGTGCAACCAACTCTGGAAGATAGTAGGGATGATTTCGGTATTGAAGAGGATGTTCCTGACGAACATGAAAAAGAAATTTCAACAGAAGAGAAAGAAAAGAAAGAGAAGGATGGGCCGAAAAAAAAGAAGAAAAATTTAATATAAATATAAGTTATCACAGAGTTCAGATTAATTTGTGGAAAAATAAAGAAACCGGAGAATTCGATAGACGTTGCATTCGCGCTATCATCAAACTTATTTTTATATGGAAGCTAAATTCATTCTGTCAATTAAAATTTCATTCCTACAGAGAAAATTCTAAAGCCGAAAATAGTATCATATTATACGCGTCATGCAGGAGAACCGAGATTCACCATCAATGCTTTAGATTTGAAATATTTAATTTGGAAAATGCAATTACAAGCCTCAAAACGACTAGTAATTGTGAAATGCTTCTTAGTCATAATGAATCAGACACAATTAGGTATCAGCAAGTAAGAGATATTGAACGCAACGAATTAAAAATAATATTAAAACATCGCTCAGCTTGGAAATACCGACAAGAATTAGTGACACAAGTAGACCAAGAAATGTGGGACAAAGGGCATCCCCAAAACTTAACATCTCTTAACGTACTACATTTTTTTTAACATAATTTTTTATACATTCATTTTTAACCCTAAAGGACCCTGAAGCCTAATTTTTTTAAATCTAAACGCTTAATATATAAATAATTGTTAAACACCTATAAATTGTGCAACTTAAAGACTCAGAGATTTTCAAAATTATATCGTTTTAAGCAATTTTAAGTTAGAAACATTAAAAATGGAAAGATTCAATTTTTTTAAACTGAAAAATTTTCAGATTAGAAGAAAATTATTTTAATTTCAGGTCCTCACAAATTTATAATTTTTCAATTGTTATTCATAAATCGAGAATTGTTTTGAAAAATCTATTTTTAATATTCTTTTAAAATTATCATTTTTCAAGTGAAAAATTATTTAATACTTTTCCGGGAATCATAACACAATCTTCGTATTATCTTTAGACAGCTTAAAATGTTGAAAAATCTACATTTTGTTTCATAATTTTAGCAACGTTTTGAAAAATTTTTAATATTTAAATCCTGGACAATTAAAAAAATCACTTAAAATGTTCCAAATTAATTTTTCATAATTTTTTTATGCCTTTTGAATTTTTTTTATATTCTTTTGAATTTCATTCTTCAAAATAAAGTCATTTAAAATTTTCCCAGGAATTTTCAGAAAATTTTTTTCACTATTGCAAAACCTTTATTCACTTTAATTTATACTTCCATGCATAAATAACATGACACTTGTAAATAAATATAACCTAATCTAATTAAAAAGTGTTATAATACTGAGAAAACAATTGGATGTGAAATTCTAAGAATGATTAAACAAAAAATATTTGTCAATCTTAACGTAAATTACAGAAGTGTAATTTGTAAATTACCTTGTACAGTGTAAAATCGCATGCACATAACCTGCTGCTTTCTCAATGCCTGATGTAAAAATGATATTAACAAATTGTGATTTTTCATTTTTCTGTAATTTTACAGAATAGCGGGTTTTTTGTAAACGATTTTTCGGTGTAAAATTAAAAAATGTTGTTGTTTTGAGGAAGATAAATTATTTTCCAGTAAGGAATCATAATGTGGTTTACTTCATCTTCTAATGTTTATTTCTTCTTTTTAGTGCTTACTTTTTTTAGTCTCCTTATCCATTACTAACAATAAATTCTCAGCGCAAAACTACATATTATTTTAAGACGAAGTTTTATAAACTTCTAACATTGTGACAGCTCACGCACCAAAAATAAAATTATAATTTTTAACGAAAAATATAATTTTCAATGAAATAGTGGAATTTTCAACGGAATGTTGAATTTACAACACAAAAACAGAAAATATCATCAAAACTGTTGAAATTTTGACCAAAAAAATTACCTTCTAACAAAATAGTTCAAGCTTCAACAAAATGATACAATTCTTAACTAAAGCAGGGAATTTTTCACCAAGTTTTTACATTGATTTGTAATTATTATGAAACAAATATTCACACCTGGAAATTAATTTTTTTCTTCTAAAAGTGTTTGTATAAATTGACGTCTTTGAAGTATTGGTCAAAACTTACTGATTTTTCGTTCGAAACGATGTAGACATGAAAAGGCATAAAAACTGATACACTACAGGTGCTACTCATAAAAATTCATGACAAACAATTGATCTTCAGAACTTGCATATAAAGGTTCAATTTTCGGATCAAATTAATTGACCGGAATGTATTGTGTGCATATGTCTAGCACCCGCGGGCTGAACGTCAAAGGTATTTTGGAGTGAGTGTTTGTTTCCTAATGGAGTGTCATCGGCTTCTTCTGTCCTAATTTTGCTAACAACGTGGGTTAATATGTTTATTTTCGCTCGATCTCCGGTTGGAAAAGGAAGTTTATATAGGCCACGTAAAACCGTATGACCACTTCTTAGTTTTTCCACTATTGCTAAGGCGTCACCATTGTTTGTAAATATTAAAATTTGCACTCCGGTGAGCTGATGCTTGATAAGACCATTTCTCTCTCTTAAATAAATTCCTCTACCGGAAAGAAAATCGTATAAACCAAGTTGAAGTTCCCGGCCTGACTCGGTGAGTGGGAAAAATCGCCATAAGGGAAGATATTCTATTTTAATTCCATATACTGTAGTATAAGGTGGCTCGCCAGTAGGCAAGGGCCTGTTACGTAGAGCCAGTTCGACATCAGCAGGAGACATGGCAGGAGCGAGAGACTTGGCAGGAGCAATAGATATGACAGGAGCAGGGTACATGGCAGAATAATGCACTATGCCGTGAGCAGAATACGTGGCAGAAGGATGCTCCATGCCATGAGGATGCTCCCTGCCAAGAGAGTGATCGCTGCCAGAAGAATGAAAGGAATTGAAACCAGGAGAATAAGCAACGTTAGGATATCTGTAGAATTGTGAACTCAACCCTGAAACAAGAAATAAAAGAATTCATTATTTTATAGTACACAATTGTACCGTAAACTGGGGCCGAGCGGCGTACTATGAGTGGTTTTGTTGAATTTTGTCTGAAAATCGTTATTTGCTTAATAATTTGTGTAGGATATTGTTTTACGTCCATCAAGCTAGCACCCCCACCATCGAAAATCAGTATTTTGAT
>CAKNXH010002209.1:216680-226701 GCA_932178445.1 Andricus quercusramuli | reverse complement strand
ATCGCCATCAATAGCTTTGAAGAGCACATAAATCATCGAGTGTAGCCACGCGTTTAAAATTCTGAAAGAGACATATTTGTTGGCTAAGGGTTGTTTTTAATGTTAGGGGTTGCGAGCACAAAAATTACAATCAATAGGTTTAAAGAGCATACAAATCATCGAGTATAGCCACTACGTGTGTTCTTATTACGTTTTGATGAGTGGATTTAGTCCTAAGTTATAAAGATTATATAATATTTGTATATCAGGATGGGTCTTTGACTGAGGGGTTGTACTGTTTTGAGTTTTGAGGGTTGCTTTTTTGAAGAATATTTTGTAGGATGTGAATTGCCTTAAAAATTTTCAAGTTTTGACATACGGTTTATAGTGTTAAAAGAATGATTTTGATGTAAGGGTAGTTTTTATGATTAAGGGTTGCTTTTTGAAAATTGATTTTATGGCCATTTGAAAGCACATAAAAAGCACAAAATTCTGATATAGTTGTTTTTTAATTTTGGTTAATATTTCATATGGTGGGGCGCTAGCTTGACGTCAAGCTAGCACCCCCACTATAAAAGTTAATTTATTGAAAAAAATAAAGGAGCACAAAAATTATTATTTGGGCACAAAATTAGCACATAATTAGCACATAATTTGGGTGTAATCAAAATACTGATTTTCGATGGTGGGGGTGCTAGCTTGATGGACGTTATTGTTTTCACTAGTTAGTCTATTGCAGCGGCTCCTAACCATTGTGACTTCATAATGAGGTTTGCATTTCTTGTTACAGGCGAGTTCTGACACAACTATGGTGGTTTCGTTGGCTCTAATCCGGTTTTCAGTTGATGTCATATTGATAGCTATAACCATTTTCCACTCTTCATGAATAAGTGTACTTTAGATATTTCCTTGATGTAGACGTTTCCTCGAATTTTCTCGGGGGTGTAGTTAGCATTGCTGATCGGTGCTAGGGCCAGCAGGAAGATCCAGAAGGGTGGCATTATTATCTGTGAAATAGGGTATACAAGTAGCCAATAACTTCAAAAGGGCCTTTCCAAGAGGGTACTAGTTTGTCAGACTTAGTATTGTTCCGGATACGGCAGGGTTGCTAAACAAGCGAACACGCTACCGATGATGGTATGTTAGCTTCTCTCTTAAGCGTAAGTTCAGAGGGTTAATATATTGTTGTTTGGTTCTTCATTGTGTTGATTGCAAAGATAATAAATTACAAATTGTCATCCCATTCATTGTTTCTTCCTGAGATGCTAAATTTGATTAGGTTCCCTAGGGTGAATTGCATTCTTTCGATGTTTTCGTTGGACATTGAATGAAGAGCTGTTGTTTTTACATGAGTGATTTGTAATGCTTCTTCAAACTGTTGCATCATTTATGATAGAAAGTTTTGTACCTCGCCTCTTAAAATTTGTTTGGGTGGTCGAAAGATGTAGATGTAGTGATCGAGCACTACTTGTCTCGTTAGCCATCAGGATTAACGCCGTCTAGTGGGTTAATTTATCTTGTAGGCTCACTATATACACATTTGTTACCTTTTACTATTTCCGGTAACGCGCCGTATATATCTAGGGCTATTTTTTCACTGGGTTTCAGAGGAATATCTGGTATACTTCCGTCAGCTTGGTTCTTGATTCTTGCGGTTCTTTGAAAATAACAGATGGGGCATGTTTTGACGCACTTTTTAATGACTTCATCCATACCTACACCTTGACCTATTTTCTTCGCTTTCTCATGGTATTCTTTTCCCCAAGATGTTCTGCATGCGCTTCTTTAATGATATTATCTATTTCTTCTTTTGGTGATTCTCGGGTATTGTTAAAGCATTGATGAGCCAGCCTAGTTTTCGTAACCAATCTCCTTCATTATATTTTGGCATGTCTTCTTTATTCATTACTTGTCAGAGTTTTCTGACGGCGTTGGGTTTTGTTTTTAATTTTCCTTGCCTTGGGTTCAATCTCGCTCTAATAAAATCGTTCTAAAGTTTGTTTGGTTGAGGTGTTCCGGATCCAGGTACATTATTGAGATCGTCGTTACTTTCTACTGATTCGTACATTTTTCTGTCTGGGATTACAATTTTTTCTTGTAGTTTTCCGTCCTTGATGATAGTGCGGCGTTTAGCTGGTGTACCCAAAATTTCGGTATCTGATAGCTGATCGTCCATAGTTAAATCTATTTCGTGTAGCGCTTGTCGTAGAATGTCGCTGGTATGAATTGGGAATAGTCTGGATGAGCAGTCTGCTACTTTGTTCTCCTTTTCTTTAACATATTCAATTTCTTACTTGTATTCTTCTAGCCGTAATCACCATCGTGAGAGTCGCGAGCTATATGGGCATTCGTTCCATTAAGGATTTCAATCGTTCTGATCATATCCTTTGGTGATGATAGGGTAGTGATTGTAGGGGCTCTTCTAGTTGGCAGTTCTAGTGGGCAGTTCTAGTGGGCGTTGACATACTTCTTGGTAGTGGTGGATTCGTGGGTGCATTACCGAAATATCTAAAAACTTTGATTGTTCTTTTTCGAATGTATTTGAAGATTACATCCAATATCAATGCTTCTAAAAAGTTTGATAAGGAGAATCTGTATATTCATACAAACTTGAATCAATCGATCTTTCTAGAATGTTGGTAGAAATCGTCATACATACGTGAGATCTACTAAAGACTTCGATGTACAGAAAATCGTCAGAGTTCACGTCTAAATTTCTGGCAGGCTGGATGCATTGAATTTTAAATGTGCACCATTCTAGGTCGAAGTTGATAATATGTACGAGCTTCTCATGTTTAAATTTTCTGGAAAGTTTGATGGATAGAAAATCGTCAGAGATTACGTCCGAATTTCCATAAGGTTCGATTATTTTCCAAAAATAGGAGAATCCCCAGAATTTGATTCTTGGTTGATATTGCAGGGACCCACCGCTTTACCCGAACCACGAATTCGTTCCAGCTTTTTAGAAATTCCGATCACTGTTTACCGACCAGTTGGAAAGTTCTAGAAGGTGTAACGAATAATAATATTAAAGATCTCTATAAACTTATAGAATCGACTCGGTCGGTAAAACAGTCGGTAACTTACCGATAACTGCTTCATCAGGTGATTGTCTTCATAACCCGCGTAGCATGTCTACTGGCGGAAATTTATTAAATTTCCAAGTTCATGTACCCAATCATAGAAGGACATTGTAAAACTTGTACATCGATTACGCCACCCGCACAAATATAACTTATTTACCAGTGAATTGACACTGGTAGGATCAGTATTTTCAACTGGAACAGTGATTTTACAATTCTGACTCGACTAACTAATAAGTAATTTAATTAAAACAGTAACTGAAATGTACCAGTATCGCCAAATGATAGATTCAACAAGTTATCATACTACTGATATAGCGTTCCACATGGCCAAGAAATGAAGCTACATTCGTGTCGCACGCGTGTATCGCTGGTTGCGGCTTTGCATTTCACATCAGTGAGAACGAGCTTTATTGTATAATAGTGTTTACGTGAAAATATTTCAGGTGTGATTGTAATAATAATCACGGGATATAATGTCTTTCGGCAGGAAGTAGGGACAGTTCTGGCCACTTGGGGTTGACCTTGAGCGAGCCGACGCGTTGCCAGAATAAAGGGCCTTCCCACATTTCAACGAAATATAGCTAATTACATTGAAGCCCGGCCCTTATTTGCTGTTGTGAGTTTATTGTTTTTGAAAGATAATGCAATGGATTGTTGAAAAGTGATGAATACAAGTGTGACACGTAACCAGTTGATGGATGACAACGCGTAGGACAGTCTACTCATACTGAGTATAACCAGTGAACCAAACTTATTGAATTGATGACAGAATTCTGCTGTTTAGTGAAATCTCACTGATTCTCGGTGACACACTTCAGACTGTTTAAACCAATGAAATTTCACTGATTCATTTTAGAGAGTTCGTATACATTTTTATTTATACTGGGGTTACCTTGATGATTCGCATGTTCACTACTTGACTCAAAATTTTGCAGAAAGTCCCTTGTTTCCGGCCATGTTCCTGATGATATTTCTGGAAGAAGACAAAAATAAATTTAATTTAATTATTATATTTTATTTCGTATAAGTCGGTTACAGCGTTCCAATGATACGGGGCAGTGAATAAACACCAAGTAAAAAAACGTGAATATCTTTTCGGCTGGATGTTATACTTAAATATCAACATAAATTGATAGTTTCCAACTGTTTTTGTTAATTCTTGTAAACTTAACTATTGAAATTGTCACTGGTTGGATCAGTATTTTCAGGTATCACTGGTAAGCAGTAATCTGCCTATTTCAACTGCGTGTCTCCTGCGTGTGTCGCCGGTCGCGTCTTTGCATTTCGCACCAGCGAAAACGAGCTTCATTGTTTATTAGTGATAATGTAAAAATATGTTGGGTGTTGCTGCATTAATGAGGGGTATAATGTCTTTCGTTTGGAATTGTGAAGGCCCCTGGCCACTTGGGTTTGACCTTGAGCGAGCCGATACGTTGATAGAATGAAGGGCCTTCCCAAAGTCCAACGAAATATAACTAATTACGTGGCAGCCCGGCCCTCATTTATGGTTGTGAATCTATCGTTCTTCAAAGATAAAGCAATGGATTGTTCAAAAGTGATGATTGTAAGTGTCATAACTAACCAGCTGACGGACAACAACGCGTGGGACCGACTACTGGTACTGTGTATAACCAGTTCTCCTAACTGATTAAATTAGTGATGGAATTCTACTGATTGTCAGTGACACACGTCTGCCTGTTTCAAACAGTGAGATTTCAGTGGTTGATTTTTTTGAGTTTATGTCAATTTTGATTTGGACTGGGGTTACCTCGATGATTCGCACGTTCACTACACGACTCAAAATTTTGCAGGAAGTTCCTTGTTTCCGGTTTCGATCCTGACAATATTTCTGGAAGAAGATAAAAGAAAAGTTAGTCAAGTATACTACGTTATTTCGTATAAGTCGATTGCAGCCTACCAACGATACGCGGTAGTGAATAAATGCCGATAAAACGCGAATATCTTTTTGGATATAAGTGAAACTCAAAGATCTACATAAATTGTGAAATTAAAATTTGCCAATCAATTCTAAAACATATCTAAATTGTTCGATCTGAAATATCAGGGTATAGACAACAGCGGAAGGTCTAGCGTGTAATTTGTTTACGATACTGGAACCCAGGGGCTATACTGACTGCCTGGCATGCTTCACCTGACCTTTATTTTGTTAGACTTTAAGAGATTTTAAGTTAGATTTTAATAGACTGCATTATGTTCATTAGATAATGACGAGACGATCAAGAAAAGATAGAAAATGATCGGTTTATTCGTGCAATCTCTGTTGAGAGTTTTCTTAAATGTGCATTCACTTTGAGATTACTTTCACCATTGACAATAGTGACCGATTTTCCTCACCTTTTTTAACAGTTTTTTTCATAAATTTTATCAGGAAATTAATTCCAATAATTGAAATTAGATTTTTCCATTTTTCCAATGCTGCTTCAAGAATTGGAAAGGCGCAAGGAGATCGGAATAAGCTACAGCATTTTATCCAGAGAAAAAATACGAAATCAATTTCCTATAAGAATATTTATTCTCAATTTAAAATTCGTGACTTGTTTCAAAGTTCTTCAAGTATCAACGATTTTGATTTTTGTCTAAATCATAGCAATTTTTTCTTAGTCCAAAAAATTGTTATATACTTACGCATCGGCCCTCTTTCTATTGGCAGCCCTACTTGAGCGTTGTAGTGTGGATGTAGCGGTGTAGGTATATCTGTAAAATGTAAGGTGAATGATTACAATCTGTCTACAATTCTGAAGATTCAAGGTATCGGTAGGGATGTAGAAGTCTCTTTTCTTTCTTACATAGTCCTAATTGGGTACTACGGAGATGCAGAGATCTTGATATTTTTAGGCATTTGGATAATATGTTGAAGAGAACCTTTATTTTTTTCACGACTGGAATTAGGATCACGTATGTCAGATTAATCAAATTATAGCAACTTCAATTGACGTAACTATTCGCGGTCGTAGCAGAACCGGTGTGATCCATATCGCCACTATTTGAAAGGTGAGGCATTGTATGATCTATATGAACTCTGAATGTTTTGTTTTTCATTCAAATTTATAAATTGTTATCAAAAATTTCAGTCATCCTATAAGGGTCCTTGCATGGCGAGTCGAGCATATTAATTAATTCTCCAGCTTTTCTGAGATTCAAATCTTGTCTGTCCTTCCATCTTTTAAATAAGTTGTGATGGGTAAGAGTTAGAGAAGTTAGTATTAAAAAGGAAATGTTTGGTTCCCTTCTGAAATTGAGTTCAAAGGTTGAAAGACCTGTTCTTTGCTTTTTCACAGTATTGATTGCAAAGTTCGCGCATTGTAAATTTTCGTCCTATTCTATGTGGTTTTCAGCGATCGCAGTTTTAATCATATTCGTGAGAGTTAAATGCGTGCGTTCTATATCACCATTTTACGGGTGGTGAAAGGCAGTGGTTTTAACGTGTTGAATGTTTAGAGCCTCTTCGAATTGCTGAATCAATTCAGAAACTAAATTTCTTCATTGATCTGTAAGGATTGCTTTGGTGATCCAAACACGTATATATAATGTTCAAATAATCCAGTTAAGATGGATTCAAAAGTTTCATTTGGAAGTGGGATCAAAATTGTGTATCTCGTTAATCTATCCTGTAAACTGAAAATATACTTGTTTCCTTTTATTGTTTCGGGTAAAGGACCAAATATATCAAGTGCAATCATTTAACATTCTTTAAATTCTTTTAACAATTCTTTAACAAAATCAAATACTTCCATATCCATTTCAGGCCATTATCCTATTTGATTTGCTTTTTCTTATATATTCTTTTCCAAACAATGCTTTTGGTGAGCTTCTTTCATAACAGTCTTCTCATCCTTTTTCGTCAATTCACGAGTGTTATTGAAGCATAGATGAATTTGATGTTCAATGTGAACCGCAGATAGATATTCCATTAATTCTTGAATGAACAATTTCTCTAGGGAGGTAATAAGGAGGTAAATATACTTTAGTTATGTTTGTCTAGAGTTTAACATGAGAATTTGGTTCAGTTTTAATTTTTCCTTGGTCTGATTTCCATTTCCATGTAGTGAAATTCTTGTAAAAAGGTTTTTGTTCTAATTCTGAGTCATTATCAGTTTCCGTTTCAGTCTGTATTTCAGTTTCTATTTCCTCATCAGTGAAATTCTAATTCCATTCTCAATTTTCATTTATTTGAACAATTTCTTTATCCTGTGAATTATTACAAACTGAATGTTATCATGAAATTGCATATTTTTATAATTTATCTCTATTTCTCAATGAAATAAAAGAAGCGAATCACCGGGGGAGACGATCACCGGTTTTGCCATAAATTATCGTAGATTTTCACAAATTGCAATGAATTTTCATAAATTTCGTCAATTTTCATAAATTTCCTCAATTTTTATGAATTTCCAAAATTTATAGAATTTTTGTGCCTTTTTAAAAACAGTGTTTACCAGTTTACAGCAATTTTTTCTTAGTTCAAAAAATTATACTTACAAGCTGCCCTCTGCATCATCATCTGCAGATCTGAGAAAGAGCTTGGTCGTGATGTATGTGAATCTGTAAAATATAATATAGGGACTTTTATTCAAGAATTTTTTCAATGAATCCCAAAACTTGATATTGGTCCAAACTGAAGATAGCTCAAATGTAATCCCAAAGTCAGTTAATATTAACCAAGGTACCAAATTCCGATGAAGTAAATTCTTGTTGAGAATCTAAACACCCCACAGAAAAACAAAATGTGATCTTTACAGCGATTTCAGAGTAATCTTCACCTGCAACAATAATTAACTTCATGTGGTAAAATTTATCCATCGTATTGGAAATGGTTACCATGTCAACTCTATTAAATTTTGTTTGGTGTCGATGCGAAAAATTGAACTTCATCTATTTGGAAACCATTTGCAACAAATATGTACTTCTGTTTTTTTTTAGTGCCCGAATTATGTATTTTTAGAGTATTATGTTATTTTCACATCCATTGACCATTGACATGGTAACCGTTTCCCATGTGGTGCTAAATCTTAACAAGTGAAGTCAAATTTTGTTCCAGTTCAAGATTACTCTGAATGAAGTCGTGGGGAGTTTAGCGGCACATACACAGTGGATAGCAAAGGTGGAAAGGAAAATAGACGGAGGGCTTATGCTGAAGCTGAAAACAGCAGAAATTAAGAAAATACAGTGGTGTGGATAGACGAAGACTAGACTGAGAGAGAGAGAGGAGGAGATAGAGAATTTGCTAAGGAAAGAGAAGGAGAGAATGGCAGGGATGGGAATTGAAGTTAAGCTGAGGTACATGAGGGCGAAAATCGGCGAGACCATCTGGAAGTGGAATGAGAAGGAGGGAAGAATGGAGGTGATTCGCCTTAAGGAGAAAGAAGAGGAACACAAATAGGAAAAAGAGCGAATGAAGAAATACAGAGGTGAAAGTGGGAAAAAAGTGAAAAGCAGAGCAATGTAGGGTTATGTCAAACGTGACAGAGGGACAGATTAGGAGATTAGGGAAAGTCGTGGTGGAAGAAGGAATGTACTTGGGTAAGCGCCGAAGGAATAAGAGTAGGTAAGCGCCTGATTTGTTATACGGATAAAGATAAATGAGAAGGACAAGTGTTTTTCGCTTTAGTTTAATAAATAAGAGAAAGAATGAGGAGGAAAATAGGAGTATTTGTGTTTCTGGTGAAGTAAATATGAAGATAAAAAAAGTAAAATGTGTGAAAGGGTCAAGGAGGTATGGGTGGCAGTTTGCTCATGTCAAAAGATGTAAAGTGAGGAGTTGATTAGTTTTCAGTGTAAGCAAAAAATATGGTGAGAAGGAGGAAGTAATTGGAAGATAGGGCTTCCGTTTGCTCTTAATGTTACGGTAAATTTAACATATGTGTAGAGATACTATTAAAGTTATTAAAAGATACCGGCGAATTACTATATATTCCCATAATTTTCCATATGCGTCCATATATTCCCATAGATTTACACAAGTTTCTATACATTATCATAAATTTCGACAAATTTCGCAGATTTTACAAATTCCAAAAAATGACCTCAAATTTAATAAACTTCTAAAAAAAAATTGTGTTGTTTAGGAAACGGGTTCTTCCGATTTATTTTGAAATCGGGGAAAGCTACAACATTTTTGGCAGGAGAAAAAAATTGCACAATTAATTTTTCTATAACGCGGTTAAGTGAGAACAAGTTATAAGCGGTTAAGAAATAAAATTCAGATTTTTTCTAAGTCCCAATAATTTTTTGTTAGTTTAAAAAATTATAATATACTAACGTAGAAGTCCAGAACTTGGAGGAAAGTCGTGGAATCGTTCAGGTCGTGTTGAAATTTTACGTGGTACTGGAAACTCAAGACCTTCATCTACAAGATATAATATTGTTAATATTATTGTATCTTATTTAATATTATTTATGATATTTTTTATGGAAAAATTTTTTAACGGCAGATTTTACTTCAATTCCAGTAAAATGTATAAGTATATGGAAAACGCAGAGTTCGGTCTGGAAGCTAGATGAAGTGCACAGAAAAACAGTAGATTTAAATGAAGTTCTTGTAAAATCTACTGAAAATTCATGTTATCAGAATTTTACTAATCTTGTGAATTAATATTTTTAAAAATTTTAATGGCAGATGTGACAAGGTCGTATGCAAATTAGTCAAGAACAACCAAAAAAGTTTAGAAAATGAATTAGAATCCGCCATAAACGCGAATAAATATTCTAACAGTATTTGTCGATTTTCTCGGCCTCGTTCATTTTACAGTTAAAGGCCTTCTCCCAAATCAAAGAAGTTATAGGCTGAGCATTTTTGTCCAATGAAAAAAACATGCATAATTAAACTTTCTATAACAATATGTAATTTGATACTTTCACGATGATTCATTATAATGAATTTAAATTTAGAATTTAAAATTTAAAGATTTTTCGGGTTTCAATCGTGTGCGAAACTA
>CAKNXH010002209.1:205083-216280 GCA_932178445.1 Andricus quercusramuli | reverse complement strand
AAACCCGAAAAATCTTTAAATTTTAAATTCTAAATTTAAATTCATTAATATGTAATTTTTTGTTCATCATTTGAAAATTCTTTCAAAGCTCTCCAGGGGCCAACGCTGTTCATCGAGAACAATTTATTGGCCGTTAAAAAAAACAAATTTGGATTTGTCTCTGAATCCCAGCAATTTTTTGTTATGTCAACAAAATTGTGATACACTAACCTGGATCTGGACTTCGATTAGCCCGTCTTCTACTCGGTGCTTGACCTCGACGTGACTGATCATGACTTCCATCTGTCAAATATAATATAGGGATTTTCATTAAAGAATTTTTTCAACAAACCCCAAAAATTCGCGATTGCTCCAAAATAAAGAGAGGCCAAATGTAATCCCAAAGTTAGCCAATACTGAATAAAACCGAAGATTCCATTTTTGATTATGTAAATATATTTTGATAGTCTAGAATTTGTATAAATGTTCATAAATTACCATAAATGCATATCAATTTCACAAATTTCCATTCATTTCGGAAATTCATAGAAACTCATGCAAATTTTTGAAATTTGTGGAAAGTTATAGTAATTTATGATGCTTTACGGAAATTTATGAAAATGCCTGGTAATTTATGGGTAAGTTTTGATTGCAGTTCTGCTGGAAAATGCGTTTTTTTATTTACTACGTGCAATTGAACATTTTTGCATGGTTTGATTAAAAAATTATTCTCCCGCAAACTATTTATGAAAAATTGATGAAAATTTCAAATAATTGTGAGAAATGAATGCAAGTATGAGAAATTGCTAAATTTCCATGAATAAAAACTCTGCTTACCAATCTTTCGAAAATTAAACAATTTGTTCAATGGCAGAAGAAAGGCACGTCTTACTCCCAAGGGTGAATCAAATCGACTAACTAAAGTCCTAGACTTAGGTCATAAAAATGTCACACTCATGCTCTGTTTTAAAGCAGACAGCCCTATACTCCAGATCATGACAATTGTCTTCCGACAACGTAACCATAAAACTAAGAGCTTACGCTATAAATTCTTAGAATCAAAGGAGGAGATTCAGTTTCACTTTACATTCTCACGCACTCAAAACATTCTTTCTAATACGCCAACACCAACAGCAATTAGCAATAATATTCTCAACATCGTGCTCTTTGTCATTGTTGCTAATTTATATAGTTTTCCATTAAACAAATGCCAATTTTGCCCTGTTCTACATATGGAATTTAAATTGTTTTCAACTAATGGGAAGTTTGAACGTTGAGGATTCAGGAACCGTTTCAACTTTTTTGTGCTTGCTCTTTGAATTAATGATAAAGAAGAAATTATGCTTTCCTGAATCATTTTTGTTATAAGCTTAATGGTGATATTGAACCAACTAAATTGATATGCAATTGATATATTTGTTTGTTATAAATAATTTTGTAAACAAAAGCTATTTGCTTATCATTTTCGCACAGTGATCAGTTAGCGGTTTCTAACTCCATACTTACTCTTTCAGTGAGTTTGCTTCACTGTGCTGACTCGTGAGCGCTATTCTCTTTTTTACCCCCCGGACGTGTGCAAGCGAATTTTTAAATTTGGGAAGGGGAACGTCATGCAACGTGAATTTTATTTATAAAAACAAATAAAACCTGTTCGGGCGCCATGTGACGTTTCGTTTGTCTCTACCTACATTTTTTTCCCGCCGGACGCTTCAGCCTAGCCTGTGTCTCGGAATTGGGACATGCTTTAGGAATAAAAGAAACGAACGGTCAAGTATAACTATGAATGCTGTGTATTTCTCCTATTTGATACGTTTCCATTACGTTTGGCGAGGTGTATGATTGGTGTATGCGGGAGTGTTGTTTGTGCTTTCATGCACAATTTTGAGTGTATGTGTGTGTGATTGCGCGGCTGACAAATCAGTAAGGTGGTGTGGTGGCTCGGGCCAGATTTTAGATGCGTGCCCTGAAGAATAGTTGTCGGAGTATAGCCCAGAGTGGAGGTCGTTATGCTACCCTCGAACCTTTGTCTCAAATCATACATGGTTTTATTGTGTAAGAGTACGGGATCGGAGGATGCCTTGATCGCGACCCCCCGGAACGGGCCGTCGGTTAAGGGTCGGTTTGATGGGTGCATGTGTGTGATGCGGATAAACTGATCAGGGGCACCTGACACCGGCGTACCTTGACTTCATCTTGAAGTTCACCGTTCGAGTCGGGTACGGCAACAGGAGTTGAGTCGGCCAGGGGATCAGGATGGGATGTCATCAGGAGGTAGGGGATGTCGCCTGGTCGCCTACTGTGAGAGTATGGTGACCAGAAAGCGTTGCGCCGGGTATGGATCGCATCATTTGCTAATAGCTTTTAAATTTAAAGTGAAGGAATCTCGGAGGGTGAAGAACAAGAATAATAAAAGTATTAGGCACCAAATATTAGAAGAAAGATTAGTATGGGATGATAATAAAGAGGAGGAATGTAGGGACCTAATGAAAACCTTATGGGAAGAAATAGATACAAAGGAGGACTTAAGTTTAGAAGATAAATGGGAAAGAATTAAGACTAACATAAGAAAGGCTGCAAAAGAATGTGGAATGTCAAAAAAGGCGGACCAAGAGGAAGGGAACGGGGTTGGAAAACGAAAAAGAATTTAGCTGAATTTGAAGAATGTGATAGTCTAGATAGTTAAAATCTAAGAGCGAAAACGAAAAACAGGAACTTGAGGCAGCAAAAAAGCTTTTGAAAACACTTGAAGCGAATAAGATTGAGAATCAATTAGCATCTAAATGGGACAAGAAGACCCAATGGGACAAGAACACCCAAAAGAAGCAGAAAAAGAAAAAAGAGATGAAGGTTCAGTTAGAAAGGATAATGGGGATATATTACTAGACGATAGGAAGGTTTGGACTGAAGAAGATGAAATTGAGAGATCTGCTCTAGACGAAGAACATGAACTAAACAGGGATATCACTTTCGAGGCGGTAGTTAGAAAAACTAAAAGGCTAAAGAAGGGGAAAGCAGCCGGAGAGGAGCGAATTGCAGTAGAATTTTTAAGAGGGTTGCCAAAAGTATGGGCAGAGGAGATGCATGGGGTACTAAATGGTTTCTGGAGGGAAGGGAAACCGGCAAGAGTGTGGGAGGAAGCCAGAATATTTCCGCTGCATAAAGGTGGTGATGAAGAATTACCAGGAAGCCATAGAGGTTTGTCATGACTTGATGTTGGGCACAAAATGTTGGCATCTATTTTGAATGTGAGAATTAGAGGCTGGGTAGAAAGAAAAGTTTTATATACGGAAAGTCAAGCAGGATTCAGGAAAAAAGGGCAACAAGACACCACATGTGTTTGCTTAATTCACTTATAAACAGCAAACTTAATCGTGAAGGTGGGAAACTATACGTGGCCTTTGTAGATTTTAAGAAAGCCTTCGATATGCTTGACAGAACAATTCTAACTGACAAATTGCAGAATCTGGGAATTAGAGGTAGAATGTTGAGGATGGTCGAGGCAATCCTTAGTAAAACGATGAACGAAATAATAACCACGGAAGGTATTTCAGATAGTTTCAGCAGAAGAAAGGCAGGAGAATCTTGGAGAATTGGAGGAGAAGACCTCGAAATAGAAGACTGCTATAAATATCTTGGGTTTTGGTTTTCGGCAGGAGGAACTTATACTAAGCACATCCAGAAAATGGTAGGAAAAGCCCGAATAGCCACAGATGCTGCATGTGGGGTTCTGAAAAGTGAAAATATAAGTAAACTAGGGAAAAGGTTGTATTTGATGGATACATATGTAAAAGCAGGCAGTTTATATGGAGTACAAATTTGGGGGTGGGAGAGAAGAGAAGAAATCGAGAAACTACAGGGAGGGTTTATTAAAATGGCAATGAGTCAGGATAGAAGCACCCCGGGTTATATTTGGAGATGGGAATCTGGAAAACACAGTTTAGAAATGGAAACAAGAAACAGAGCAGGGAAATACCTATTAGAAATCTTGGACATGGAGGAAAATAGGTGGCCAAAAATGTGCTTAAAAGAGGAACTAAGAGGGATTTCGAACAAGAAGCCATACAAATGGGAGGAAAAACTTGAGAAAGCGTTTAAACAGGTTGGGGATGGGGAAAAATTAAATTGGATTTGGAAAGGAACAAGAAAGGAGGAGGTGAAAAACAAGCTAGGTAGAGCTATAAATATGCGAATAGGCTAGAAAATGCAGTTGGACTGGGGAAAGTTAGATAGCTCAGCTTACTGTAAGGGATACAAAAAGTGGAAAAAGAACATAGGAATAGAATATTGGGATAGAACAAATTTAAGCAACTCACTCAAAGCGCAAAGGACACGGATCCGATGCGGAAACGTTGGGAGAGCAGGAAAAAAGGGATATGTTGACATTAGTTGCAGACTATGCGGGGAAAAAGAGGAGAATCTTGTACACGTTTTAAGATTTCCAGTCTTAGGTGGACAACTAAACACGAATTTACCTAGAAATATTGATGATTGGATTGGGGATAGAAGAGGAATAGCTCTAGAAAACCATGTAGCCGAATTCTTAGTGGGATTGCCGAGCCTCATCCTCTGCGAATGGAATAGGAACATTGAAAGGAAGGCGGGAGGGAAAGTAGAATTATATTTAAGTATTGTAAAAATGTAATTCGAACGACTTGCATGCAATGTAAAAGCACACAAAGGAGAAGTAAATCTTATCTATTCATGTACTTAATTTGTGTTTTTACAGGCTACTTTGAGATGCTGATGTCCTACTTACAAGAGACAATGAAAAGCATGGAGACTGGAATACAAAAAAGAATTTTAAGGAGATGTGCCCTTAAAAAAAGTATGCTATATTATTTCAAGAAACGAATGGACTTCTTATCACAGTCGATAATCAACAGTGGCATCAAGACAACTTTGGGAAGAATTGAAGAAGAGAAACGAAAGTTGGAAACCTTTTTCCCTATCAAGGAACTAGAGACATTTACATCTTTCACAGAAATCGTCAAAGCTTATAAGGTTGAAGAAAAAGCATTTGTAAGTAAAATTTACTTTCAGTTCTAAATTAAAAATGGTTAAATTTCAGATGATTTCAATTTTTAAACATTCAAATTTGAGACCAATAGTTCAGGGGAAGTTCAGAGCATTAACCAATTCTTAATGATGTAATGTTTTTTTTTCTGATCAAAAAATTGATAATTTACGGCGAAATTCGCCAGAATCGACTGTGAATGAGTAATGTTTAAACTATGATAGGACACTTGGATCTCGTTTTACATATTTTTGGAATGCAAAATTTCCTAGAATAATTATATACATATCTTATTGAAAAATGTACTTTTGGGAAAATATATAAGTTTGAAAAAGATTCTGTTGGTAATTCCACATTTTCATTTGTAGCGCCATTTGAGGAAAAAGTCAGGCTTTTTGTTTGAACTAACCGGATTTACAAATCATTAGATATGACAATTAGTAAAGTTGCAGCACAAGAAAAATTTTGTTCATTAATTTAGAATGTTCTTGTTCCCAGAAAATATTGTAACAAAACTTTTGTTCAAAAAGGATGAATTTTCAATTTAGAAAAATTAATTTTTAATTGAAAATTTGCATGAGCAACTTATCAGTTCGTCCTTTAAGATAAAGGGACGATTTTTCAATAAAATAGTTACACTTATAACGAAATAGTTAAATCTTCAAGCCAAAAACCGAAATTTTTGGAAGACAGTTGAATTTTCAATAAGAAAGTTAATTTTCAGACAAGAAAGATAGATTTCCAACCAAGTAGTTGAGTTTTTGATTAACAAAAATTAATTTAACAATATAGTTGCATTTTTCCTAAAGTAATCAAATTTCAAAAAAAGTAGTTGAATATTTGAGTTAAAAAAATTAATTATTATTAACTATACATGGAGTAGTTAAATCTTCAGTTAAAAAAATCATTAGAAACATTAACAAAATAGTTAAATTTTCAAACCAAAAAAAAAGGAATTTTTATTAAAGAAAGTTGAATGTTTAATCAAGAAAGATTTTTCAGTCGATAAAGAAAAAAAGTCTGAGCCAAAACTTTTAATGATCCAAGATTGAAGAATCAATCAAAAAATGTATACATTTTTAAAATGATATAATTTCAGGCAATTTTAAGTTAGAAACATTAATTTATGCATCGAAATTTGTTCTGTAATCTTTTTTAATATTTGCTTAGAAATCTGTTTCAAAAAATCATTCAAAGAATTTCTATTAATCTGATACAAATTTTGTTATTTATTATCTTGAAACTTGAACATTTTCTACAACTTTTCGAAAATCCGGCAAAATCAAAAAAATTTCTTCAAAACCTACCAGATTCAATTTTGAAAATTTTTAAAAATATTCTTGAAAATCAATTTTTTGAAAAAGAATTCATTTTTAGTTTTCCTAGGAATTCTAATCAAAAATTGGTGTTCTTTTGAAACCTTTCCAAATGCTCAGAAAGCTTTTAAATTTTGTGTTCAGAATCTTCAAAAATGTACGTTTTGTTTTAAATATTTTGAAATCTTTTTAAGTTTTAAATTATTTTGGAATGTTTTCAAAATTGCTGAATATATCTCATACTTACTCGAATCTTTTCCAAATTAACAATTCACTGAACATTTTTTCAGTTTTTAATGAAAATCACTTTTTTTGGGTTTAAAAATTAAATATTTTTGACCTTAATATCAACTATTCCATGTTTGGTTGAAATATAATTTCTTTGGTTGAAAATTCCTCAATTTTAAATATTTCTGTGATAATTCATGTATTTTGTTACAAATCGATCTTTTTGGATAGAAAATGAATCTTTTCGGTCGAAAATGCAACTGTTTGGTTAATATTTCTTTGTTTGTTAAAAATACATTTTTGTGGCTGATGACTCATTAGTTTAGTAAAAAAAATCATTTCTTTGGTTGAAATTTTCTCCGTTCTGTTGGAAATTCATTTTTATTCAGTTAAAAATAAATTTTTAACTGCAAATGTAACTATGAAATTTTTTGCTAGAAATTCGTCTTTTTGGATTGAAAATTCAAAATTTTGGCTGAAATTTTTTTTTCTTTATTGACTGCAAAATCTTCCTTGTTTAAATATTCACCTTCTTTGCAGAAAATACCTTTTTATTTTGTTTACAAATTTTTGAAATGAAGAACAATTATTTTCAAAATTTGCCGAATTTAGTTTTAAAATTTGTTTTCGACACTGCAGCAAATACTATTTAGTATTTCGGTAATGTTCAAAATTTCTGAAGTTAGATATGAAAAACGACACTCTTTAGATTGACTCCACGAAAAAACTTTATATTCTGCTTTTTATATATCAACATAGTATTCTTAATCAACTTTCATAAACAAATTGGTTAAGCAGTAGAAAAAATGTATGATGTTCGTTAATGAGTTTCCAAATTAAGCTAGGGATGACACTATTCATACTTTTGGACTAGGAGTGCAAAATCATTTAAGAATAATTTTGAGAAATGCGACTGTTCGTAAAATTTCACATAAGCTTGAGCATTTCTTCTTCAATTTCAAATTTTTAAATTCAAACAACATATCGTCGGAATCATTACAATTAGCAGATTTCGAATATTATATTTATCAATTGCCAAGTGTTAATTTGAAAACAATTTTATATTCCGCATTGTGGTCCTAATTATGTACAAAGGACTCCCGCTGATCAGGATCGACGGCAGCAATTCGGCTGAGTGAGGGGAAGCCGTGTAGTGGGGGAACCTGTCGCAGGTCCCAGGTCGGTTTTGTCATCTGCCCGGAAAAAATTACGACGGACGGACGGACATTGACCGAAACTATAAGCTATGAAACCCTAAAAATTAAGAATTAAAATATTTGTTCAGCTATTCGACATGTAATATTGTGCGTCGGATCCCCACATACAACTTTTAGTTGGCCATTTCTAACCACATGAATAAAAACAAATAAATAAATATAAATGTTTACAAAGATAAAAAGTGTATTGAACTGTATGCTAAATTGTAAAGAAATGTGAAAAAGTATGAAAATATGCCCTGGCGAGCCCTCTCTAGCGGGTATCTCTGCACATCTAGATCTCAACGTGCACATCTGGAAGTGTACCATCTGTACACGTGCACATATGGGACGCTCCTAACTGTATACGTCAGAAAGTAGACGTGTCTAGTTATAACACTGGCATAAAACTTAACAAACTTTCCATAGAATTATAGATATATTCCATTATATTCACCAATGCAACTGAAGATCAGCGCCGAAGATAAGACCAGAGTATAAACAATCCACATATTTTCTAATCTAAGAAAACACTGCTTAGTGAAATAATTCACAACTTGATTCACAAGGTAACTAATGAATATTTTCGTGCTTGATCAGGTTGTAAAGTATGCAATATGTATAGTTGTTATCTTTCTGAGTTAAAAGCGTCAAGAATCTCATTGTGAACTATTAACATTCCATAAGAGTCAATGTTTAAACAATATTTTACGTTTCAAGAAATGCTTTTTTCTACGCGGCAAATTTGTATAGTGTCTACAATAACCGATAAATCATCATCGTTATCAGTGTTGTCCAAGCACACCAAT
The DNA here is from genome assembly GCA_932178445.1 of Andricus quercusramuli. Taxonomy (NCBI): domain Eukaryota; kingdom Metazoa; phylum Arthropoda; class Insecta; order Hymenoptera; family Cynipidae; genus Andricus; species Andricus quercusramuli. The sequence goes on along the minus strand of CAKNXH010002209.1, from coordinate 207,738 downwards.
ACTCGAAAGCATTAGTGTCGCTTTTCCGTGATGATGACTGGATAATTCAAAAACTCGAAGGAAGGAATGCTGCCCAATTCAGATACACGCTCGACATTATGTACATAATGAAACTGCAAAAAATGTAAGATTGATCAATGTCAAATTTTATTTAACCAAAACCAGACATTATTCCAATTTAAATAATTATTTTTGAAAACCAAAACCAAAATACCTTTCAAAGAGATAAATGGAAAAATCTGAGACTTACATAGCTTTCAAAGTAATGCTTCATCTAATTATTTTATAAATTCTGGGTTTCTTACATTCTCATCCAGACAAAGTATTAGATTTGTGTAAAAATTGACCCCCTCGGTTTTTGTCAAATGTCCACGTTTTGAGACCCCCTGAACCCAAAAAACAGGTTTTTACAAAATCTCTGTCTGTCAGTCTCTTAGTCTGTAGATTTTTAGTTGGTTAGCACGATAACTTTCATAAGAATCAATCTATGTGAGCATTTTCAAAAGCCAAAAGAAGAAATGAAAATTATCATTTTCAGCCAAACAACGCACGATACGAAAAAAAGTCAGGACCAGAAAAATGTGTTTTTTTGGACGCCCTACAAGATTATCATAAATCTACCCGATAAGTGGACACATTCACATCAAAACTTTGCTTATTTTATTTCTTTTTCATCTCGTGTGTGGGTTTTAAAAATATCTAATTTTTTTTTATGTTCTCAATACTATTTTTAATAAGTAAACCAATAAAATAAGAATCGTCAATGCCCATGGTACCTAACAATTTGTATTTTTACATTCGCATCTACAGAAGATATTAGATTCATGTAAAATTTGACCCCCTCCCGGTTTTTGTCAAATGTCCGCGTTTTGAGAACCACAGAACCAAGAAGCAAAAATCATTTCAATAATGTGGCAAATCTGTCCGAGCGCGAAGCGCGAGATCCAACTTAAGCCCAGTAAGCTGAAAAATAAACGTTTGTCTACCTATAAATATAACTCTTCGAAGATTTTCGAGAAAATTCAAAAAGATTTTCGAAAATTTCAGATAAATGTTTCATATCAAAATTTCAACAATAAAGTTAACCTTCAATCAAACAGTTCAATTTACAAATGGAAAAAGAGAAATCTTAATAAAAACGTAATAGCTGATATTCCAGTATTTTCATTTTTAATAAAAAACAGGTCAATTAATTTATAGAAAGAGAAGAATTTTCTGCAAGACAGTTTACTTTCTTCACCACAAGATATGGATTTTTAACAAGAAAGTTAATATAAACCAAGTAGTTTAACTTTCTACCAAGAAGTTTAATCTTTTACAAAAAAATACGAATTTTTGACTGAACTAATGCATCTTCAACTAAACCAGTGAATTTTTAACAAAGGAGTTAAACCTACAAAACCTTGAAATTTTTCAAAGTACATCCCTTAAGTATCGACACACTTTTGCCCGCTGCTTTCCCACGACTGGAAGGCTCCCTAGTAGGCGGAATCCAGAGGGTCCTTAACGGTATGCGTGCAAGCTTCTTTGATGGCACTTAGGGTCCCATGGTGATGTTCTTTGAGGGAGGATTTCACTTTTGGGAATAGAAAAATGTCTGCTGGGGCCAAGTTCGGGACTCTACGGGAGTTAGGGAATCTTCGATACGCCGAGCCAGTTCGCGTTAGGTTGTCGGTCACCTTGGAGCAGGTGTGAAATTGGATCACGACAATGCATCAGCCACACCTGCTCCAAGGTGACCAACTACCTGACGAAAAAGGCGTCGCAAAAATTCCCCAACCCACTTAGACTCCCGAATTGGCCCAGCAGACTTTTTCCTATTGAAACCAAAAGAGAAATTCTCCCCCGAAGGGCACATCCCTGGGATCCTAAGTGCTGTCAGAGAAGATTACACGCGTACCATTAAGGACTATCCGGAATCGGCCTACCAGGGAGCGGTGCATCCGAGTTGCGGCCTACGGTCAATTTTCCTGAAGTCGAAAATCCGAGTTGCTGCCAGCGGTCGATTCAAGAGTCCCGTACCCCTTCAGTCCTCCTTTCTCGCTCTACTCAACACCTTTCTCCTTATCTTTCAATGATTTTACGCAAGTGGTGACTGTCATTTTTCCTTCACACTTTTCCCAGGCTTTCGACTGGCAGTATTTACTGTATAAGTAGATTCTTTTTGCTAGCGCGTTTAAAAAATTTAGGGAAATATGCATTGTCAGAAATAACTATAAACAAGTGATAATTGCAGTACTAATAATAATGTAATATACAATCAAATATGAATTATTAAGCTAGAAAAAGCTGTCGTCAATTCTGTAGATACTTACTGAACAAGTAAATAATTAGGCTAGTGAAAGCTGTCGTCAATTCTATAAATACTTAAGCGATGACTCTAAACGTATATTACTAAAAAAAAATAAAAACAAAAAATCGAGCTAGTGAAAGCTTTCCAGTCACAAAACTTTTGAACCTTACTATTTTTTCCATCTTTATATTAGCTTTGTTACAGAGCGCACGCAGAAAACAGGGCACGAAACAGAAAATATAACAAGCACAACAACGAAAGCAGATCTACAACCCACTAGTAACACGTACGAATTGTCAAAGTTTTCAGAAATTAATAATAGATTTGATACTTTCACGATAATTCATTATAATAAATTTAAA